>VZTL01003753.1:7731-24718 GCA_013400535.1 Scopus umbretta
ACTACCACAGTGTTAGATGATATGAACTGAAACCAGGAAAAATATCGCTATAGAATTAAAGACTGATAAAGCTACCTCTGAACTCTGTAACTATATGCAGTGTTATTTCATAGCCTGTTATTTCTCTAGTTGCAGGTTGTGATCAAGCAAATGAAAATACTTCCCAATAACTTCATGTGCCATCTGGCTGCAGCTGTGAATTTTGGGGCCTCTTCTAGAAACTGGGAGGAAAACCACCAGGTGGCAATGTGCACAAGGAAATCAGAGTGCTCTCATCTCTGCCCAAAAGCTGCAGCATTCCTCGAAGATCAAATTACTCAGTCTTGAGATTCAACTGTATTGACACTTGTCCTGTTACAGCAGTTAGTATAAGATTTCAAGTATCTTTGCTATTTTAGAAAGATTTTAAAGTGTGAGAATGCAAATCTGTTGTTCCAAGACAAAAAAACCAAACACAAACCCCTGTAAGGGTGAACATCTCTGCCTACTACTTTCTTTTATGCTGGTGGATATCTTTGGTAGATCTGTATGTTTGCTTTTGGTTCAGGTGGTTCCCATTGAATATTTGGAAAATGTTTTCTTGCATTGCCACTTTTGTACTTGGAGATCTGTTCCAATGCAACCTGTTTACGTACTTCTGGCATCACTGGTGCTCTGTCTGGGTATTGGACATGAAACCAGTGTCGGCAGCTTTTGACCCACCTTCCCTTACTTTTGGTGGGGAATGTTTCCAGACTGGAACCCATGGCAAAGGAAGGACATTTCTTGGGTGCAGCAGGACCTCCTGATGGACTGTGTATTTAGGCAATAGAGTACTGATGATCGAGACAAACTGGGTTTATACTGTGTAAATCAGTTTGCAGATCTGGATTATCCTCAGCAATGCTGGGAAACAACTTTGAATGATGTTTCCTCTTAGTGTTGATGTCTTTTTTAGAGAAATACCTTCCACAAAGCCACTGTTGTTAATTCTTGCAAAGCAGACCTATTGCATACTCCATTTCCTTTCTGAGGGAAGGAGCCTACTTGATTCCCTGCTTTTTTTATGAAGTCAACTCATTTATTTCCTCTTAGAAAAGATTCTTTACAGCCCCTTCAGGACCAGTGGTTTGTGGCTCTGGTATGGGAGGCTGCTCCAGTGCTGTGTGCTGTGCCAGGACAGCTCTTTGGCAGCGGGGATGTCTGCAGTCCAAAAACCTGCAAATCCTGATCCAGTGGAGACATCAGCAAAATTAAGAGTTTACTACCCACATTCTCCTTGAAGCCCAGCCTAGAGTGTTAAGGCATGTTGATGGGTTGTGAGTCAGTGCAAGGGCAACGTTAATCTTCTGGCAGGATAAATGCTGTGAATTGTCGTGTGTTTGCTAACCTGGGGACTCCTTATTCTCCATTGAATATTTTCCAAACTCTGCTCAGGAGAAGCCCTGATGCTGCTGGGAAAGTGGCCGGTTTTACTGCCTGTGAACACCAGGTGGCATCGTGTCGGAGTGATGGGAGCCGGCAATCGAGCCGAGTCAGAAGGAAGCTCAGCTTTGAGTTTTTCTGGGCATGGATCCAGGCAATAATATCTTTTCCCACCAGTTGTGAGGGATCTGAACTTTACTTTGCAGGAGAAGCTTAAAAAAAGCAACTGTTTAAAAAAGCAGAATCCCTTTTCTGTCCTGTATGGTGCTTGGGGGAGAACTGGTTTGCAGAGCAAGGCTTCCAAATGGTCAGCTGGCTGTGTGCAGAGAGACCGTGCGGGAGTGCGTAGGTTCCCTGAACCTGGTGGGGACTGGTGTGGGTCTGGGGCTTTCCTAAATGGACTTAATGTCAGCATCGCTGCCTACATCATTAATAGCTTGAGACAAGCAGAGCTTTAAGGACATAGTAGTGCATCTTGGCCATGTGGAAAATGGGACCAAGCACTGTGGTGCAGCAGTGAGGCATGATTTTTACAAAGCCTTGCTGACATCTCTTTGGCCACCCAGCATGGGCCACAGTGGGTATTTCCACTCCTCTGACCATTATGCAGGCATGCTGGGGACTTGCAGCTAAAATACCACCAGCCTATTCCAAAAGGCGCTCTCCAAATCCACTGGGAAATGCTCACAAAGCAGCTCTGGGTTCTCGAGTCCTAAACCCCAGCACCCACCCTGCTGCAGCAATCTCCTGGCAGCGTGAGGGAGGATGCAGTGACTGGGACCAGGGCGTGCTGTGGCTGTGCTGGGCAGCCTGACAGCAGAACAGGCCACTGAAACCCATCCTGCTGAGCCCCAGGCTAGCCCCTCCTTGTATCTTCCCAATTTTTCTGGTCATGTTTTTCAAAATGCTCGTATTCTTTTGCTGTTTGAGCTTTTTTATGTGTAGTTGCAAAGCTTTGAAAATGCAAGGTGGTGTCTCCAAGAAAGCATTTTTTTTTTTTCCTGTGGGAAAAGGTCAGCCCTTTAAATCTGGCTCTCTGAAGATAATATTGGTAAAAAGCTATGCTCTTCCCAGCACAGCTCCTTGGTAGGGGCAGGTCAACAGGAGATGAAGCTGCACACTGCCCAATACATCCACGGGCTTTAGCCACTTGATTTGAAACAATTGGTTTTTCTGTGGATTTATAAGGGCTTGGTTCAGCACAGAAACAAACAGCAAAGATGATGTTCGCTTCCATTCATCTGTGTCCTGCAGGAGAGGAAAGCAAGCTTCACCAGCCCAGATGATTTTCAAATGAATTGCAGGGCTGGGTGGGGAAGTCAGAGGCTCTTTTCTGAAGAATAGAGCCCTCAGTGTCTGCGCTGCAACACTATTCCCCTTCTGTCTGTCTTTAGCTCTTTGTTATGTCAACATCTGTAGCTGTGAGTAAATAGCATAAGGGGAGAATACATATTGTACTCCTGCTAAAGCAGCCAGGCTGGGTGGGGGCCAGATGACTGCATGAACTGTCCTGCCTCTGTCTGGAGCGAGGAGCTCTGGAGTAAATGCATATATAGGGCTCCCAAAGACCCTCGTTTTATAGTGCATGATATTGCTTAGTGCTTCACTGACTGGATCCTCAGCCTGTGCAAACCAGAATGGCCCTAGTGTCAGTCCTGGGGTGTGCTGGTTTACTGGGGCTGAGCACCTGATGCTATCATCAAGACAGGATGCAAGGACTTGTCTAGTTAATCTATGAAACATGTTTTCTTTTGTCAGCTCCCTCCAGATATTTTTCAGCTATGCTGATTCTTACAAGTAAAAATTGTAAATATTTATGATTGTTTTAAATGCTCAAAACTGCTAGGAGAACTCATTTCATCAAGGAGGACTTTAAAATTTTGCTCTGCCTGCAGCCAGTGCCACCTCCTCATCCTCCTCCCAGCCAGTTCCAGGCAAAGTTGGCACAGACCTGGTCTCAAAGCAAAGGAGCTCTGCTATTTTTGTGGAAATGGGCAGCTGAGGTAGAGGGGGAGGGAGATGGTGAGTGGCTACAGAGGGGATGGCTGCTGTGATCTTGGCTCTTGCAGGCCCCCAGAGATGTGGCGTAGGTGATTGACAGAGAGATGCTCGCTAGCTCTGGGGCTTACAGAGGCCAGCTAAATGTCACCCAGCTGCAGGAGGAATGTAGCCCAGGCAGAGCACCTTCTCTGGGTGGTTTGCTGTGCGTGGGGAGCAGCTAGATAATGCTGACATTGGTCCCTGTGGCATTTCCCTGCTCAGGGAACCAACTAATGAGCAGGTGATCATCTGTTTCAGCGCAGCCTCAGAGCACACTCTCTCCAAAGGAAAAATAAGGTCACAAATACTTGCCGAGTAAATATTGTTGTGAACTATTAGTTAGGCTGCAAGAGTAAACTTTGGAAGATGTGCTTCATCTCTTCTCCATTTGGCTGCTGTTGTATAGCTCTTAAATCAAAATGCCATCTTCCTTGGAGCTGTTTCTGGCAGCCCTAGTGTCCTCTGTACAGGGAGTGCTTTTGCTGGGTCATACTGTGTTTGAGCTGTTCTGCTTTACAGCTGTCTTCTTACTGAAGGGGTCAGCATACCTCATATGTTGACCTTAAAGCTGGTTTTGTTTATTTGCAGCATCCTTGCATCTAAAGATGTCAGGACAACTGCATTGCAGTGCAAGGCGCTGTGCAGGCATGTGGTATGAGGAATCTGTCTCCAAAGTGCTGATGAACTCATTAGGCAAAGGGCAAGCAGGATCCCAGGAGCCACCTGGGGTCAGGCAGCAGTTCTGGGCATGGAAATAGAATCTAACATTGCTGGCACAAGCTGAAGGCTGAAGCTCAGGCAAAATGTGCCGAGATAAAATTTTGCTTAGACCTGCGATTAAAATATGTCCCGTAGCTCCCTTTGAACAGAGCCATAGTGTTAGTGGCTGGGAGTCTGCAGAAATACCAGGCTGCTCGGATGAGCAACTTGTTTCATGCACCTAAGAGTCTTTGCATCACAAGTAATGGAGGTTGAGTCAGCTGTGCCATTGTGAATCTTGCTGTGGGATAATCTGTCCTGCCTCAGCTAGGTGAGGGGGCTCAGGTATTTCCTCTGTGCTGTTCTGCCATCTAGCTGTATGTTAAGTAAATACATTTAAAAATAGATTGGTTCCACAGCCAGAAAGAAGAATATAGGTCAGTTCTCTCTGAATAAAAATACTTTTCTCCATATTCAGTTGAGCTATTTCTGTACCCTCTATCAAATTAGTTGTGTAATTATTCCTTCCACTGAAGTTTGCATTTGTTAGCTTCCACAGACTGCATCTTGTGTATATGTGTTGGGCTAATACATAGCATTTCTCTGTAGCACAGTCAGCCAGCTAGGAAGGAGCCAGGCACCAGATTTCTCTATTTTGCAAAGTCTTTGAAAGAACTAGCTGGAAGGCTCTGGCTCTGTAACTTGACTTGCAACTTTCCTATCTTTTTTACAAGGCTGGAGAGATGAGGGGGTCTTCAAGGGAAGTTCTCCAGAGAAAAACGTGCCTGCAAGTCCTGATGCAGCACTGAGTATGCTGTTAGTAGCCACCATCTCCACAGCTTGCGGCTAGAAATTCCAACAGTGGCGTTGAAATTTCATATCTGAAATGCATACATGTATTACTTTGCAGAAAGGGAACAGAGGGTGAGAAGGGACCACGGACCCAACCTGGGCTATAATACAGGAGAGCTTCACTGCCACTGACCCTCCGTGACACCTCTGGACTATGCTTCCAAAAGAGGCTTTCAAGGGTGGTGGGAAGTTGTCCCTTGGTGGCTGGTTCTGGTAGTTAATTGGTGAGCTTTATAAATGAGCATCTCTGTTCTGCAAGCATCTGAAGAGTGGCACAGCTTCACTTGTGCGACTCCTCTGCTGGGCTGGTGCACAGTGGATGGGATTTCAGCAGCCTGAGCCTCTGAATGTGGAATGTTGGACCCTGAACCACAGATTTGAGTGCTTTTCCTTGGTTTTGGTCTTGCACAATTCACCTTGACCAAATCCTTTGTTTACCTTCTGCCTTTTTTCCTTGTGTACTTAGAATTCAGTCTCCTTGGGGCATGATCTGCCTCTCTGGAGTAGTCTATATTATGCCTCGCAAGATCTCGGAAGTGGCCTGACAATATTGCTGTAGCACTAACAGCTAAGAGAATGGGTGTTAGTGGTAAGGAGATATATCTGAGTAAATACACATATGTTCCACCATTTACAGAACACTCAATTATTTTTGATAGCTAGTTAGTGATTTCTCTACTTTGCCATTTTTACACTAATATAATACATGCTACAAAAGACAGTTCATGTGGGATAGGGTTTCCTTCACTTTCCACAGAGCCTTTACCTATCTCTTTTGTTCTGGTGCATTCAGAAGTGCTGTTTGCAGGCCTGCTAACCATTCTCTTGGTTGCAGCTGATTGTTTTTTTTTCCCTCCTTTGGAGGCTTGACAGTAGATTTTGTTTCCATTGAGCACAAGGGGAAGACTTTTAAAAGCACAGAGGACCGTAAGGAACCTAATTTCACTGGAAAGTTGGGTGCCTAATTGCCCTTTGTGCCATTAAAAAAAAAATCTCCCCATATGTGTTTTGTTTGTGGGCTTTTCCCTCCCCACATGGGCAAAAATCGATTGATCAATGTTTGTTACAAAGTTATGAACAAACGGCTCTGGTCTCATTGATGCATTGATGTCAGCGCAGTGTGTTCTCCCTGCTAACAAAATTAGTTGCAAAGTCAGCAGGAGGCTTGAGAACACAGAGCGTGGGTTTTGTTTGCATAGCACACAGGGCTGGCTGCTACTTAAATAACAAATCATCCCTCTCTGCTCACAGATCTTCTGATGGTGGTGGTTTTTAGTTTTGTTTTAGGAATTGTTGTTTGAATAAAAGGTCATTTACTGCCTTACTGAGGGGAAAAACAACAATGTAAATGTACAGTGGTGTGCTGCACACTGGGGTTTTTCAGCGGGTCCACAAAGGAGGTGGTGTGCGGGTGCTGTAAACAGCCCCAGCACACCACGTGTGAACATGCGCCTGTGTCAGCAGTGGGTGCCAAGTGGGGTGTGCGGGGTGCTTGGCACCTTGATGGGACCCAGCGCTGCAGGGACAGCGGGATGTGCGGGGTGCTTGGCACCTTGACGGGACCCAGCGCTGCAGGGACAGCGGGATGTGCGGGGTGCTCAGGACATTCATGGGACCCAGCGCTGCAGGGACAGGGAAGCAGGGGAGCTCTGGTCAATGCAAACAATGGGCATCCCACCCTGGCCCTGTGTGGGACCTCCATGTAGGTGCCCTGGAGGGGAAAGCCAAGTGAAGGAGAGCTGGGGAGAGGAGGGGTTTGGTGCTAGCACCACTGTATTTAGCTTCTCTTGCCCCAGCGGGCTCAGTTCTAGTGGGTGCTTGAGTGCTTGGTCTCTGATTAGCAAGGTGCAGATGCTGCTGTCACTGGGACGTGGCATACGCCCAGAGCTAAGGATGTGGTTGGTGAATTGGGGCACTGGCAGCCTGCAGGAGCGGGCTCAGGGCAAGGGCATTCTGCCACTCAATGCCCAACAGGGCATGCTGACAAGGACCTCGTTCATACTATAGCTTGCAAAACCAGAGATTACGGGTTGTGGTCAGGCTGGGCAACCATCTTGCCTATAATTGTTGGTGGCTTGGAAGGTGACTGGGTTCCTTGAAAGCCTTGGGCTGGAATGGCAACACGTCTTGAACACCCTGATCAGATTGGCAGTACTGGAGCAATGGTGTAGTGGTGCTCTAAGCAAAGCCCCCCTCCACATGCTTTTGCAATATTTAACCTGCATGTTTACCAAGACTCAGCCTTGTTAAGTCCTCTGGCTGAGACTTGGTATTAATGACTGCTACAGCAAATGGCATTTGCCACCCTAGATGTTCCCATTTAACCCCTGCCTCTCACCTGGGGCTTCCTGCTGGCTGGGTGCACCCTGCTCAGGCCCAGGGGATCACACTGCAGGGGCAGGTGGAGATCCTTAGGGACTGGCTCCAGAGCTGGGTGGGATCAGAGACCCAGGGTAGCCTCAAGCCTATACCCAGTTTCTGCTGTTGCCTGTTGCTCCTCCAACAGGGTTGCTGCTTGGTGCAACACCTCTGCCTTGGATCCTGCTTCCATCTGCAACCTATTTGTAGCACAAGAAAGTAAAAGGGGTTTGGTGTTGGCTGTTGTGGGTGTTTTCACCTCCCTGCCTGGTCTGCAGAGCAAAATGTGCCCAGAGGATGGAAAGATGGCTTGCTGGCAGTTCTGCATCTTCTGTTTGCTCACAGATCATTTGTGATGAGCCTCTTATCTACTGTACTCTTACAGCTTTTATCTTTCTCTTTTCCTGCTAAATTTCAGCCTTTAAGTCTTGCAGTAGTATTAAGCTGTCTTATGTATTGCTTCACTTACATTCAATATTTACATGTTATTTTTAATGTATGTAAACAAACATGTGCTGGTAACACTGTAACCGAATGCAATTATCACTTCCACTTCTTTCTCCAATGCTTCTTGGGTTTCTGCTGTAACAGCAGGAACCAAAATGTGCAAAATGAAGAGATATATTTTTAATTTATAGGAGTTCTTAGACTTCTTTAGGTTCAGATTAAACTCTACTGCAGGTTCAAGGGAAAGTTTAAGGAAATCAATTTTCCCAGGCTAAAAAGAGCAAAAACACTGTAGTTTATAGTGTCCTTTGTTACTTGAATCAATACCTCTGTTCCCATGAATGGCTGAATAATCACTTTTTTATATAATGTTAGTACACACACAGACTTATCTCCTTCAGACTTTGTTGTTGAACCTGCAGTAAAATATTTTTGATCATTAACAGTTTCTTGCTCTTATCCTTGTTTAATTTTTTTCTGTATCAGAGTCTTGCTCTGAGCTTGAAATGTGGCGATTATTCCCTGCTGTGGCACTGGCATGAAGTATAAAAGTCTCAAATTAATGTTTTTCCAAGAAATAAAGAATGTTAAGCATAACAGTAGCTAAATGCAGCATCATTTGGGTTTCTTTTTGGCTGGGAATATTTTCAACTTGTCTGTTCCAGAATCACTAATAGTGAGGGGAAGCATGCACATCTTAGCAAATAGCTGTGTTCTAGAAGAAACCACTTGGACAAAATGCATCTGAGGAACTGATTGGTTTTTGTCCTGTCCTGAATTAGGGTGGGCATTTCTTTCAGTGCTGTGTTGGCTGCAGGTGCTGTGAAGAGCCCTGTCCCCCTTTCCCTCTGGGAGGCGTTGTCTTCCTTCCAGGTATTCCCACCCCAGGATGGGGATGGGAGTGTTTGTATGAGTAGAGGTTACAGACCCGTAGCAGGATGGGTGTGCAGGTACCTGTGTGTTAGAGGTGTGATGGGAGGACACTCTAGTAGGAGGCTTTTTATTGTCTTTAATGGTTCTGCTGTCTTGATTATGATATTGCAAATTGCCTTGCAAGGACATGATCCCTTCAAGAATCAGGCAGGACATGCCTCGGAAAGGCTGACTGAAAACAAAAGGCTTTTTCCGTTTTGTTTCAGTAATTCACACTGATTACCGCTTTGTGTTTTAAGCATCACCTTTTCCACTTACAAACAGTTACGTTATTAAAAAGATATTTTCAGCCGATGGTAACCCTGGCAGTAGTTGTCGAGGCTAATAGTTTGACATTTCAGATCACCCACAACTAATCAGCTGAACGTGGCAGCACATCGGAGAGAGCCATTAGGGATGTGTGGCTGCAGCGCGGCGTGCCCAGGCAGTGCTGGCAGCTCCTGTGTAACCTGCCAGATCGCCCTTGCTGCCTGGGCATGTGGCAGAAGGAAGGCTTTCAAAGGGCTGGGGAGCATCCAGCCCTGAGGGCATGAGTGGTATGCCCTGCTCTTCAATGGCATGTATGGTAAGCACCGAGTCTTCCCTTCCAGCTTCTGCAAGGGGCTTTCTCTATCTTGTGAATGACTGGAGCTGTGGATTCCTTCCACGGTCTCCTGCCTGTCACCCAAAATGATCTGTGGCCAATGTTTCCACAGCTGTTTGCTCTCTCTAGACCTCTGATTTTGTCCAGGATGGGGATTGACAGACATCTGGTTCTGCAAAATGCTCTGAGGTATATGATAGGAAATTAATTTAAGCATAAGTGTCAGGTGGTCTATAGCATGTTGGAGTGCAGGACAGGTGGGTTCTGGCCTGAGAACCAGCTTCTGCAAAAGTCTTGGCATGGGCTTGGGATGACAAAGGGTCAAAAATTCTACCT
The DNA here is from genome assembly GCA_013400535.1 of Scopus umbretta. Lineage (NCBI taxonomy): Eukaryota > Metazoa > Chordata > Aves > Pelecaniformes > Scopidae > Scopus > Scopus umbretta. The sequence continues at coordinate 17,384 of VZTL01003753.1, forward strand.
TGGCATCTTGCTAGCTGGCCTCTGCGTGATGGTGTGGATACAGATGGCATAGGCTGACCTGCCAAGGGCATGTTCTGTTTCCTAGAAAGCTTGCTGATACTGCTGCATTTCCAGGGGTGCACCCAGGGCAAAACCTCATCAGATGGCCTATTCTCTCCAACAAGCAAAACCAGCCTTCCTGGGGTGTCTCCAGCTAGTGACTTTTGGTCCACTGGGAACCTCTGAGCAGCTGCTCTGGTTTCATGAAGGGCACAAGCAACTGCCTGTCCTTGCTCTTATTTAACAGGACAAAACTATAAAGACAGAGTTCAGGGCTGCTTTGTGGCTTTGCCTTTGTAAGGAGCTTTGCTGCTGCAGAGCATGCCCAAAACACACTGAATTGGCAGAGAAGGATGCGGGAGAGGTCTCTGCTAATCTCCACTTAAATCTTCAAATGATTGAAGTATCCAGTCTTAGTGATGGCATGAAGAAGTCAATGTTGTGCGTGGTTCCTCCAGTGCCCACTTAAAGATAATGTGTTTTCATGGACACAGTTCAGCATATAAAAGACAAGTTTCCACCTGGTTACAGCACCTTGGAGTAAATGATGAATGCTAGGATTCTCTTTTCTATTTTTTTCCCCTTCAGAAACAGAGAAATAAAAGTCATTTAATGCGGCTGACACTTCTGTAAACATTTGCTTGACACCCATCTGAGATCATTAAAGAAAAGGTGCAAGGTGTTTGCAAAGCAAACCTGGTGTCACAACAAAGCTTTTTTTCCTGAGCCTGTCCAAACCAGCAGCGCTGCCCTTATGTTACATGTGAAACTGGGGGGCTCTATCCACCCACGGGGCCATGTAGGTCTTATTTCTACTTGTTGCATTGTGGTAATGGTCTGGGGGAAGAAAATTGTCTGGGATGTGTTCATTTTTTCCTTGGCACTCTTATCAATAAGAATGTTTTGGTGAGATCTTTACTCATTGTAGCAGGGGTTTTGTGAAGCTCTGAGAGTAACATCCTTGCATCCCCACTGCCTTGTCTGAATAGCTGGAGCCTGGAAGAAAACATTGATTTTTCTCAATTCCCATGGCCACTGGCTCCTGATGCCCGTTGGGATGTTTCAGCTTTCTGGGGCTAATTAGATATCTGTATTTCAGCACAAACTTGTGGCTTCTTCAGATGAGCATTTTCAGTCCAAAACCTGAGCTGCTATGGCAATTAAATTGTCCCCATATAGTTTAGTATATATTAGACTTTGAACCTAGCTTTTATGAAAATATTGTCTATATATGTATCATGACTTTAAAAGTGGTAAAATAGTTTCCAAATACCTTTTTTCCTTGCAAGATTCACCCAGTGACTGGTGACAGGCAGCATGTTTGCCCGGAATGGTTAAAAACAGTTGATTGACTTTAATGTGGAGGGCACTTAACAAGAACCTGTGTCCTATTTATGTATGACTGGAGGGTGGGAAGGAACGAGTGAGCCAAAACTGAAAGTGCAGTTTAGCTGCTATATGCCTCTACTTCTGATGTTTATACACCATTTTCCTGCTCTGGACATGGAGGTATAGCCTTGCTACCTGGGCTTATGTGTTCCAGATACATAAAAACCTTCCAGTGCACAAGGTTCAGAGGCATTTGGAGCTGCGGCTGGAAGAAGGAAACCTTGGGTGGATGCTGAGAACGTGAGCAGTGAAGACCCCAGTGTAGTTGGTGGGAAATCCCCACTGGCGTTATCCTAGTTAGTCTTACTCCATCACCAAAAGGATGCCTGGATATCTGGGCCACTTTTGGCTATACCTTGTTATTCAAATAATGCCTCTTCTCACTCATGTATGCCCTAGGCAAATAATTTGTTAGGGATGTGGGAGAAAAGCCAACATGTCAGCTATGGGTTTGTGTTGCTTCTGAGCTCCTGCTGTTTGCAGCCACCTTCTACTAATGGAAACACTTCTTCCTCTTTTCTACTCTTTGACAGCTGCTGGAGTTTTGGGGAAAGAATAAGGAGAAAGCATGAACTAAACATCTTTGTTTTCTGGGGTTTTTCCTCATTGGCTTAATTGCAATAACATTTATATCACATAATATAGTGCAGCAGGGTTGTAATTTTCCTATCATCTAAATTGCAGGCTGAAAATTGTGTTAAGAAAGGACTGTAGAATGTGAATTGCTGCTTTCAAAATGACTACTGTTAACTGACAATGTGACTGGCAAATGGTTACCAAAGGCAGGGCGGGTTTGTATATAATGTTAGTGAACTCTAGCATGGTGTTTCTAAACACATCTCGGTGCACGCTGAATAATAACACTACATTTTTGACTAAAAGCAACTGTCTCTCTTCAAACACGCCTATGTTTCTTGCAGGCACTTTAAAAAAGGGATATGTTCCATATGCCTAATTCTGTGTCTATTACTAAAGGAAATATAATTTAAAGGGACTTTCCGAATTCAATTTCCACTGTTTGTGAGTGTGTTTATGTCCCTATGAGACCATCAGCTTTGCATGTATCTAAGCACCTTGGTTTTCCTGGGGCAGTAATATCAATGATGCTCATATGGGACATGAGGAGCTGCTTCCCAATAGCTGAACAGTCAGTCAGATGAGTTACAGAAACTCATTTAGGTAATTTAGGTCCCTTATGAAACCCCAGTGCTTCAGCTCTGACCTCTGAAATACCTGTCTGCCTTGGTACAGGTAAGAGATGGGCTGGTAACGTTGCTTTGCTGTTTTGTGAAATTTTCTTATATATTTGAATACAAGTAGGGTATGGAAGTCAAAATGACAGAAGTGCGAAAGGTCTTAACACAAATTAAGTCACATCTGAACACAGGGCTTTCAAAATGTACCTGTCTTCTGTGCTCACTAAAAAAAAAAAAGCCACAGAAGTTTTTCTAAGTTAATAGTTTGTGGGTGGGGTTGGGATGTTTATTTTGTACATTTTGGCTACTGATAGAGGTTTTTGCTTCATTTTAGAAACGCAAACGTTGCAAAGTTGGCTTTAAAAAAAAGGAACTTAATTTCAGAAAGCAGACTGTGGCAGCGCATCATCTGGACTTTGAAGCCTGTCCATTCGGGCCTGGAGGGTTTACCTGCATCCCATTTGGTTGGTCCCATTGTCCTGTCCCGTTTGGGTCCCGGTTTTGCATGTAGATCCTGTAACACCTTGGTGTTCTGGTTCAGGCCCAGGCCTAATGTTAACAGGAAAGGGCTTATTTGTGGAATGAATGGGAGCGCTCTGCCATCAGGGAGAGCAAAAAGCAGACAGTTTTGTTACTGTGTGCTCCGACTTGCTTTCAGGCTTTTCTGGCTCAGTCAACTGCGATGCCTTGCTGGACATGTTAAAAGGCACTAAAGTGCCTGGTGCAGCAAACGCCCGAAGTCCCGTGGTGTAGCTGGGAGGTGTTGCAGCATGTGTGCTCACAGCACCTTGCCTCTGCTGTGGCAGGAGGTGTCAGGGAGCGTTTCTCCTGAAACGCAGAAGGCATGGGTTCATCATAAGTAAATGACCAGTTAGTTTAATGTGATGGGTGGCATTGAGATACTAGAATAATTCTTTTTAATTGTTTTGAAAAACACCAGTGTGGTCATACTCTGAATGAATGCAAGCAGACTGTGAAATTGCCAATTTAGTGGGTTTTGCAAGGGTACAGAAAAAATTGCTGAATTAACTTGTCTTCTCATTGAATAGTCCAACTCTGTATGTGTAAGCATGTATTACCTCCATCTTGCTTCCAAGCTTAGTTTTAGCTGCCAGGGAAAAAAAAAATTCTGATATTTGAGTCTCTTCTTAATTTTCATAAACTGTTCTACAGCACCATCAGGCTTTTTTTTTTCCTGAAGATATTAAATAGGGTTAGTTTTAGTAAAAAGCATATTGTGGTTCTTTTGCTCATGCTCTGATTGGTCTGTCAATTAGTTCTGTAAACATTACGTACAGCAAGTATTAAGCTCCTTTTACCAGATAAAGGAACTAAATGCCCTGGGAATAAAGCCTTCTGCATGTATAATTCTGCAACAAAAAGTCCAAAAGGCTTTTGATTATTTAAACCTTAATTTTTTTCTTCCTTCCATGACTTCTCCCTGGAAGAACTTTTTTGTGGATTGCCAGCGCCGAGGTCTTACATTTTTTGAAGCACCAGGTGAAGAAAGCAATTTCATGGTTCATGCCACCACTAATGTTCTGTTGTAATCTCCAGCGAGCAAGCCCCTTCCGTTTAAGTTTGGGATAATGAAGGGTTTAACTTTTCGGTTCTGTCAAATTAGTTGTGGGAGTGAGAAGAGAGGCCTGCTTCCCTTTTGGTTTTGCGGAGATTGCCTGCACAGACAAATAAGTGAGCATTACAGGTGATTCTTTGCACGGAGGTAGAGAGGTTCCGTTTATTGCCATCAAATGCATTAAGCTGGAAGTCAAAGCCCTTAGCTTTTTGCTTGCTGCTAGTCTGGACCAGAAGATAATCAAACCATAAGGGTCATTTTCTGCATGAGCTAACCTTTTCCTCTCTTATGGTTTGAAGCCTTTGTTGACAATGAGATGCTCAGTGGGAACATTAAATTAACACTTCATATTCGTGGCTGTAAATTTACTGGCAAGCTGAGGAAAAGTCAGGGAAAACAAACACTCCATCATTTCTGCTTCATTTAGCTGCTGAATGGGGACACTCTCACCTGCAGAGAAAAGAGGTCAGGGCAAACAGGGATAATTTTAATCTGACTCTCAGCCTAGTCTTTAGTGGCAGTGGATTGTGTTGCATTCTGTGCTGAAAGTAAAGGTGAGAGCGAGGTGAGAGCAAGAAAATGGATAAGTACTATGTGAAATGCTTAAGAGACCTTGTCGCAGGCAGGGATGGATGGCTGGGCTGGTTACTACGGAAACTAGCAGGCTAAATACTATTAATTTTGCAAACTACAAAATCAGTTTGCTCTCGGATAATAGCTGCATTAAGATTTCCTTGTGTCAGCCAGGGGATAACGCTGAATTCCTCTGCTGAAGGTTGAAAATAAGAACTGTTTTTCTTTCACTCAGGTAACGATGCTTGATGGTGACTTCATCCAAGTCATGTGTTAAATGTCCCCTGACTCTTTTCCCAGGTCGTGGCGATGGTTTTCAGGAGCTGATGGGCAAATAATGCTCGTTTGCTGCAGTGCTGACTGATGTGACAGCACTGGGTTGTCACCAGCTATTAGTGCATGTGACACTGGTGCCCAAGTTCCCAAAGCACTTGCAGTGTCTTAAAACTGCCCGTTCGCCGGCTTTGCCTTATTCTGTCAGCAGATGAATGTTACAAATTTTGTGAAAAGGGAAACCTTAATTATCAAAAGGTGTTTGGAGATCAGAATGAGATGGTTGAAATGACATGTGTTTAATCTGCAGCACTTGCATTTGCTCGTGTTGCACAGCAAGATCTTTGACAGCTCATCAAAAATCTGTTAGTAAAAGGTTTTAGGTAGTTGAATTATTTTTGGTGGGTGTTGCTTCTCTGGCAGGATTCAAGCCTGATGATTAAGAAGGAATGGATGTGGAGCAAGGAGGTGAGGTGCCTGGGAGCAGCATGGTGTTTTGGAGGACAGGGTTTCTGCTGAGCAGGGTGTAGTCAGTCTCCAACAGGAAACACTGGGTTTTCTTCCAGCTCCACAGGCAGCTCCTCCTGTGTCCCCCCCCAGGGGCAGGGCTGCTCCTGGGGAAAGGGCCCCCTTGCCTGGGGGGTCCCAGTGACCTGCCAGGTGGTCCCCCGGCGGCGTGTGAAGGCCTTGTGCCGGTCCTGCCTCGTTTCCCGCAGGGTGGTGGGGTCAGGCTGGTGTTCGGCCGCAGTAATGACCTTGTTGGGGAGCTGAATGGAGCACCGGCCACCCCGGGGGGGCTCGCCCGGGAGCGGGGCGGCCAGGCTGTGCACCCCCGGGGCGGCGGGAGAGCTGGCGGAGGGAGGTGGTGAGCAGCAGAGAGGAGGAGATTAAGCAGCTGAGAAAGTGACAAGCCGATAATAGAAACACACTTTCAATAGTCGTAATCCTTGATGTGCAAGGACAAGGAGGAATACTTTTGTTCTTGAGTTAGATTAACTTTTGGTTCAGGAGTAAAACTTCAAGCAACTTGGTATGCCTGTATCTCCTGGTGTACCACGCAAAAGGCAAGTTTGTAGTTCGCTGCTGCTGACCTCCTGGAAGCGCTCCTTTACACAGCAACTGAGGGAAGCTACACGGGCGGATAACGGCGTGGGGGTGAAATGTGAAGTACAAGATGATTTCCAAAATTATCTTTTCCTCAGATTCATATTGAGGTGGCTTTTTCTCTGCTGCAGCATCCTCAGCCTGTCTGCTCACACCAAGCAGAGCATCATTTAATAAATGTCTTGGTGCACTTAGGAGAAAACAGGCTTCAACAAGAGGGCTTTGCAAAGCAGGCAGTTTGTATGGGCACACGACTCCTCGGGAAAGTCTGTGGCAACAAGAAAAGAGATTTATGTGGAGCAGTGACATTTTTATGGTAATTAGAGATGATATGGGGAGCAACGGTAAAGGGAACTGCATAAATAAAAATATAATAAATTCAAATACAACTTACTTTTGGCCAAATGGCTTTCTGATCCGATTGCAGAGAATTGCAATACCATACAGCAGTGCTACAGATATTTTAATTAGCTTTTCTTGCCTGCTGACAGGCTGGAATAAATGTCTGTTCACCTGTGCTTGGGCATTTGCAGTATGAGCGAGTGCCTGGAGAGGAAAAGATGCTCCCCTAATGGCAAAAGGGGGGAGATTTTAAGATCCTTGAAGCAAATTGGGAGGAGGAGGAGGGACAATTAACTAAAAATCTTGCTGAAGGTAACCAAGTGTTGCTGGGAATACTGTGCATGGCTTCTCCCCACTGCGGTGAAAAAGGCGGCTGTGAAATAAACAGCAAAAGAAATGAGCTACATTAGCCAGACTAATGAATTCACAAATTGTTAGCAGACTAGGGGGGCCTGACATCCTTACCGAGGAGGGCAAAGGCATCAAAACACATCCCCCCTCCCGGGCATTCTTGCTGGTGGCCAAGGAGATGAGCCGAGGTTCTCTTAAAGGCTGGTGCCGAGGGAGGAGAGAAAAATGCGGGCAGGCTACGTGGGCTGAGCGTGGCCGGCCGGCATGGGCAGCATCCCTGGGCTGGCAGACAATGGTGCTTCGCTGAGGCAGGGCTCCTGAGCCCGGGTTTTATCCGGTGAGGATGACTGACAGCCTTATCTTGTGATTTCCTAGCTGCTGAGGATTTTCCTGTTCTGGGCACCCTGGGGAGCCCTGCGGGGGGCTGGCAGGCTGTGCTGGAGGAGGGGCAGGGAAGCCTGGGAGGTACGCTTTTCCTTTTCTCTTTTTTTT
>VZTL01003754.1:0-26836 GCA_013400535.1 Scopus umbretta
GTCTGTTCTCAAATACCATGGACTAAAAGAACAACCAAAAAGTAAGCTTCAGATATAACTGTTTCTTCTGCACCCATGTTCACTAATTCTGCAGCCTGACTTACACTTTCTGCAGTCAGGAAAGAACTGTATCTCTTGCTTGATAAACTGTACAAGATAACGTAAAATTGAACCGCACAGTTTCCCTACTATTCATCAAAATAGGACTTGAAACACCTGCGAGTGGTAAGCAGTACAATGCACAGCACCAGTACCAGTTTCAACCTACTGTCCTTAGGAAAGGAAAAAAAAAACTTGATTGTAATAGATGTTTTTTAACGGGTTCAGGCATTCGTCTAGAAAACACAAATTGGAAATAAAATCTGAAGTGAAACTGATGCAACCGTCAGGCAACATGAAAGTTCCTTTTAAAGAGGGAACTGGAAAATGGATGCATAAAGGGATTATTTATAAAGAAAGTCCCTCACCATATGCTAGATTAGTGATAGGCCGTGGTTTAAATAAGTGAGATAAAGTAGCTGTAAATATTAATCCCTTGCTCCTCAAAGTTTTAAATTATTAGTACTCTGTTTAACAAACTGGCCTTTTCTTTTAGGGGCGAAAAAAAAAAAAGCGCTGTTCCTTTAAAATGGGGCAGGTGGGAGTGTAGGAGAGCAAGAATTACTGAATAAAAGTTTCTTTTAATTTATTCACTAAAGATTCCTGGCAGGTAAAACTCGTTTAAAGGAAACACATTTTTTTCATGATCTTCTAAATTCCCATCTGCACTCAGACAGTTGTATTTACACTGTTACATTCTTCAGGAGCAAAAATTCTCTGATGTGAAATGCTGAAGGAGTTGTGCATGAATGTCGCTGAAAAATGCCTACGTGCAGAGTATTTCTTGAAAATGACAGTGGTGTTCACCATGATAGCCTCATGTAATCAAACTCCCAGGGTACCATATGTACTGATCTAATAAGTTGTTGCAGCCCTAGCTAAGGAGACAGGGCTCTTTTCATTAAGTTGTAACAGCTCTTGATTTTTAATTCAGAAGGTCCTTAGTTTGTTCCCTGATCTGTCAAGCTCACGGTAGCTAAGATAACTGTGCTAAAGATATTTTATGTCTGGGATACTTAAATAGAAGTATACCAAAAATAAAGCAAGCAAGGAGGAGAACTGACAGCAACAGAGATGTCCAGTAAGTGTAATCAATAGAAAGTATTTGAAATTGTTTAAGTGGCTTTAAAAAACAAACAAACAAAAAAAACCCCAAAGCAAAGGCAAAACCAAACCCTACCTCCTACCCTTCTATTTGCTGGCACTTTGATACCTAAAATGCCTTGCAGATGTCTTGTCCAGATCCTGGGAAAGTTCAAACAATTTTGGATTTGCCAAGTTTAAACCTGTATTTACTGTTCACGCATCTTGGACCTTTTCTGTCCATGATCTTTGCCATGGCCTGGATTTTGCAGCATATTTAGGTATTGACTTCAATGCTGCAGTAGGTTTCCTCTCTTCAAAGTCTCCAATTGCCTTCACAGGCCAACAAATCTGGGTGGTATTTGGTATCCGAAGTCCAAAGGAACAAACTGTTTTGAAATCTAAATAAGAGTGGTAAACTTTCATTATGATGCTAACAGCAGTAGCACTGCAACAAAGCAATCCACTTGCAGCAGTTATTTTTGTGATATTTTCTACAAAGCACTAAAATTGTGCTGGAATAGGAAACCTATATAACAGTTTTCCAGGCATGGATTTTGACTTCTTGGATGGTACCGAATACAGGTTGTCAAGATTTCAAACTCTGTGTATCATCAGTATCTTTGTATTGCAGTTTCTGAAATATCAGAACGTAAGAAGTTGTCACTGTTTATAGTACCTGCAGAGCGTAAGACTTCACCATCCCTTGCTTGAAATTGTCAGCATATGCTGAGATGTGTTCTTCCAGGATCCTTAGTAGATTAACAAATTAGGTTTTCTTTGTGGGAGATTTATACCAGTATGTGGAATACCTGGACTTCAAACACATGAAATAGGGTACCTACAAATGAATGAAGGGTTAAAATATGTGCATGACAATTTGATAGTGGAGAGTGGAATAGCACAGTGGTAGTCTGTAGAAGGCATCAAAATGCTTGAGGATATGAAGCCTGATGCATTTCAAAGAAAATGCAGGAACCATACTGGTGATGGATGTTTATGCAAAGCTTTCTGTGTAGACATAAAGAAGCAATATGGTATAAGGGTTCACAATCACAAGACTAGGAAATTTCTGCAATAAATTCCCAGCCAGGCTACAAAGGAGAGCCATGATACGTAGACTGCCTTGCTGTCTTTGAGTCAAGTTAGGTATTTGCTTGTTTACGAGCACTGACAAGAAGCCGTGTGGTGTCTGACTCCTGTTTGGGTGACTGGGAAACAGATCCCTCACATTCAACAGCAGCCGCTCTCATTGAGAGCTCATTTGCCTGGCATGGAATTCCAGAGACTGTAATTACAGATAATGTAACTCAATTTTCCTGTCAGGAATCTGCTATTTCTAGTACCAGCAGAACCAGAGTGTGTCACATCCCTGCCACACTCCAGCCAAAGCAGAAGCAGCTGTTGGGGTTGCCGAGCATACTGGGGTAAGAGGGATGCAGAGGAAGTGTTTTTGTACGTTATTTGGTGATCAGCAAGCCTACGGGATCATCCTGTGCCACATCACGCGCTGATACTGTGGTGCACATATGCTGCAACTCAGTTGAGGTAGAAAAGCACTTCATCTGCTGTGGTCTAATCTGTAAAATAACACCATAAAACCAAAACCAAATAGCCCTCCTTGAGTGAAAAGCTCTGTTATGCTCAGTGCGGTGTGTCCCATACAGCAGCATCCCTTTTTCTCCTGTACAGAATAAGAGGGCTTATTTGAATAAAGATGGATGCAATTTATAGTCAGTCAGGCTCTCAGAATCAAGGCTACACACAAGCTCAAAACCAAGGCTGTTACAGTTAAGGATGTTGTATTTGTTCAAATTCATCCATTTAGCAAACTAGGCCTCTGGCTTTTTCCTTCGTTTGCAGTAAAATATTGCCTCGTTACCATTAGGGCCCACAGGAAAAGGCACAGTATGAAATTCTGGGGAGGTACTGAACTTTCATTGCCTGGGACTAAACACTGAAGCTTAGAAGTAAAATGTCATCATTAAAGCAAGTGGAAATGACAATAGGATTTCTGTTTTAAAAGCTAGCATCAAGACACCTGCTGTTAGTGAATAACAGGTATTGAAGATTTTTTCACCAAAGGTCATCCTTTCTCTTCAGCTGACTCTTTGTATTTGTAAAAGTAAAATCGACTTGACTCAATCAAGACTGCCTTTTTCCCCCCTATGCATAAAGGAATTTAACTCACATGAGAAAATGAAGGACATTTCCTCAAGTCCCAGAAATCCAATGGCTATTTGTAACTCCCTTTTAGTTTGATTCAAGGTAGAATAACTGGTCACTGAATCTACCTCTGACTACCCCTGATGCTTTTACACTTTTACTGTCCATCCTACAGTTATTTAAAGTACAGACTTCTTCACCTGCAGTCGTCTGGAAAGAGATTCTCCACTCTCCTATTCCTGTCTTCCATCTTACCCTGTAATTTTATTCTGAACGAAGATTAAAATCAACTTAGAGGAACATGGGAGTTATGTTTCAATGCACGCAGATGCAGTGGCTCTGAAATAGCACTAATAATGCTGTGACAAGTACCTACCTTGTAATTTCTAAAGATGTCACAGTTCATTTGATGTCATTCATATGCCAAGTACTAGTAAGACAGACAACAGTGCCTAGGATACAGAAACTGTTGCATGCTGGTGGGGTGGAAATTGGACAGATTTTCTTGGGACAGATTAGAGTCAGAGAATCTGAACAATTCAGGTTGTAAGGACCTCTGGAGGTCATTTAGTCTAACCTCTTGCTCAATGCCAGGCCAGCTTGATCAGGATTTCAGGGCTGCATTTAAGTTTCGAAAATCTCCATGGATAGAGCTCCTTCAGCTCCTCTGCACTTTTTCCAGTTCTGCACCACCCTCAGAAGGAAGATTTTTCTTATTTAATTTAGTCCAGTCAGAGTTTCCTTTGGAACTTGCTATCCATTGCTTCTAGTTCTTTTTCTGTGCCTCTCTGGGACAAGTCTGGCTCAGTCTTTGTAACCTCCCTGTAGGACCAGGCAGGCTGCTATTCGGACCCCCAAAGCCATCTCTTCCCCAGGCTGAACCAGCCCAGCTCCCTCAGCCTCTCCTCACAGGGCAGATGGTCCAGCCCCTGACCATCATGATGGACCTCTGCTGATTCTCCAGTTGGTTAGTATCCAAAACAAGACATCGTGCTCCAACTGTCTCACAGATACCAAGCAGAAGGGAATAGCTGCTTCCATTGACCTGCTGGCTGCAGTCTTGCTTATGTGGCTCATGACGCAGTTAACCTGTGCTGTCAATTGATGCATTTTGACCTCCTACTGGGCTGTGAAGCATGTGAGGGCAAAATGGATAGATAACAGGTTTATGGAGGCAAGGAGGTGAAAATAATTGTTCTTGTGGCAAACTATGAGCAACATATCTCTTCCAGTAAATTGACCATTATGCAAGACTTTGAGGATAAAAGACAAGAAAGGGGAAGTGATATAAACAGAAAAAATGAGTGAGGACCAGAGAGCAAACACACAAAAAGACTTACAAACACCAGCCTCTTGTTCCCAAATACATCCACACAGGGATCGGAATGTTTCTAGAGAAGCTGTGGATTGTGGTTTGAAAAAATACCTGTGGATTCTGCTTGGCTTTGCTTTGTGGTTTGTTTTTTTGTTTGTTTGTGGGTGTTTTTTTTTGTTGTTGTTGTTGTTTTTTTAAATTTCTTTAATGACGGATCTATATTCCTAATTGGTGAGTACAAACAATTCATTTTCAGAAACTATGCATCAAGTGTACAGTAGGTCAGACATTCTTTGGCCATGCACATTAATTGTCTAGGATAACTAATTGCCCATCAATCCTAGCAGCTCAGTGTCTGGAAAACTGGTATATCACTGCTCAAAGGTGTAGTCTCCTCCTGAAATAAGGAGAATGGGGATTACGTCTTTTACTTGCAAGACAGATGAAAGCTAGTCCTCCAGCTAAGAGAACATTCCTAAAAATATATATAAATGTGTTTTCAGATGCTGCTGTTTACCTCCTTTAAAAAGTTTTCATTTTTCCAAGAAGATGCCATAAGAAGACTTACATAGTAAGGTTATATAGAAAAGACAAGCTTATTCACAGTGACATCACACTATAAAACTGTATATCATACTATATCACTGTATTATTTTTATTTTTTCCTCTTTAGCAATGTCTGTCTCTATTTTGAAGTTTTTATGTCATGGAATTAATGGCACAAGTAAAATAATTAGGTAAGATATTACTAGACATCCTTCATGCTCCAGTTTATGAGTAGAAAAACCGGTAAGACTTGCTAAGAAAATGTTCATATTTTTTGGTTTGTTTCCTTTGGAAGAAAGTAGTAGCATGGAGAATAAACATGTTGAGAATATATTGCAGCATTGAGTTAAATGTGAGGAGTTCTCAGGGGAATGAAGTAGGAGACGTGCAATCTTTAATCACACCTGTTAATCTTTAAAAACTGAAAATGCAAGTACATTGCAGTCACAATTTATTTAATTTTAAAGACTGCCTTCCTGCGAATACTTTGTATTGTGGTGCTGCTTGGAGCCTTTGCCAGGGATAAAGACTTAGTTCTCTAGGTGCCGTGCAAACACGATCGGAAGACAGCATTTTTCCCAGCACACCACATTTGAGTTTATTTGTAGCAGTCTTGCACCTGCAAGATCTGATACTGGAAAATAAATAGCAAGTGATCCTAGCTCTGCCTTTGAGATTAGGTGAACGAAACAAGACAGCTCATCCACTGAAAGAGTGGAGGCTGGTGTAAGTCCTGCTGGTGTGCAACAGGAGTGAGGGCTCGACCATACCCCACAGTGACTCACGTGAGGGGAGATGGAGCCATGCAGAGCCCTGGCGTAGCAGCGTCGGCATGGTGTTACGCCAGCCTCTCCCCCCGGTTCTGCACACCCCGCTTGGGAATCTGCCTGCCACAGTCACCCGTCTCGTGTGTGGATGTGCCTGACGTGTTTCAAATGATGACTGCAATCATTTCGCAACTTTTTAAAACAGGGGTATCGTTGCACATGAAATGCACTGTTTGCATCTAAGATCAACAGCCTGAATTAGCAGGGGAAGACAGGAAAAGACAGAAGGATAGTTCTCTCTGTTTTGTCACAACTTCTATTTACGTGAGGAAAATGTTAGCGTTCTTTATCTCCTCAGGGTACCTGCTAGTGCCCCAGTTCCAGCATTTGCTATATTGCTCCTCGGGGAAACCCTTGAAGCCATATGGTTCACTTGCTGTTCCTGCATTTTTGTGTGCCTAAGGAGTTGGTGGTGGTAGTGGTCCCTGTTCTTTCTGCTACTTCACTCCACGTCTCATTTGCTTTTTATGCTTTTTTCCAAATGAAAAAGTGTCTGTTGCACTCTCTAGCTTTCCTCTGGTTCAACATTAGCAGCGTATAAATACGCTTCTGCCAGCACATGTGTTCCTTCTCCCATATTAGAGCAGCCAGAGAGATACAACTCTTCTGTGTAGTGAAGGTATTAGGAAAATCAAGCTTATTCATCTTTTAGGTATATTTGATCCTCTCTTAGGTAAGTCGATGGACTAGATTTTGCTTCCAGTATATTGATACATATGTCTCCAGGCCTTTTTCTCTGGGACCCCCTAGGGAGAGGAATCCGTTGTGTTTTACAAAGGCCAAAACCGAAGAGGTTGCTTTAGGAGTGTGCAGGCGTGCGTGTGTGCAGCATGACATAGCTGGCAAATAATTTCTGAAGTGAACACACAGAGGCTGTTACAGGAAAGGCCTTTTGATGGTGTGACAGTGAAAGAGACTACTCTATGATATTATGAAAACACCCTGTAAGTGTTTTCACTAGGTAGGGAACCCCAGTGTGTTTGCAAGGGATGTGTCAGTCTTAGGCAACGAAGATTTAAAGGGTGCATAATGGCCAGCTAAATTTGATCCTGTCTTCAGGGCTTGCTGGGGCTCATGCTTAGACATAATGAATGAAGAAATTCCACTTACATGTCTGTGAACTACCAGTATGCTTATTTTAAAATACATAAGACTTGGTACAAAGATTGCATGACATTTAGTCTCTGCAGGCAAGGTCAGTGGAAAAATAACATGAAATGCACTATCAGCAACAATCTTCCATAGCTACATGTAAAAGAAATTACATACAAATGCCACAGTAAGTACTACATGATGTGTAGGTCAGTGTTGCATGCTAGAATTGTGGTTCTGTCCTCCAGGATGCAATTTTTTGTGCTTTTATTCAAAGCACTGCATATTCAGCAGAAGAACGGGGATTCTTGGGATTATTGCAGGACAGAATATTGTCCAAAGTGTTTGTCAACAGCTCTCAAAACCAGAGCTTGCAAGAAGAGCTGGCAGAGTACTCACGGGAGTCTACTTCAGCCTGAGCCAGTGAACCAGTTCACATTTTTTCCAAGCAATTCAGTCCATGACAAGAGCTTAAAAGAACCTTCTGAAGGCTAACAATTACACCGAACCTGAAGAATTAGCACTTTTAGAGGCATTCAAAGAATAAACTGATTCACATATCCAGAGATTTGACCACATATCTCTCAAACTGAAGGTATTTGTGACGGTATGGTGTCTTTGCAGCCAAGAACAGAATGGCAGTTCAGACTGTAAAAGAAAAAGGAAAAAGAAAAAATAAAGAGTTCTATTTGTCTTCTGTAATGCATTATTTTGGACATTTACATCTGAAATCTGCTTTTCTATGAACATATTTTTTTCCAGGTTCAGACTTGTACTTTAAAATTTTACTGCTCATTAACAGTAAAACAATTTAACATTTAACTTTTTTTTTCAATGTAATTTTACCTAAGTCATTTGGGAGAAAAACATGCAGAAGTAAACAGATTCTGCAAACACAAACGGAGTAGCGCATCAGTTCTTGAACCTACTCATCAGTAATTCCTATCCTAGGAGAGATGATGGATACTAAAGCACCATATCCAGTATTTCAAGGACTTGGGCACATTATACAGCATCTGAAAAATGGCTGTGTCATTATTTACATAGTACAGAACAAAGGAGTGTTTCAGAAAATGTCACGGATGATTAAAGCAGGAAAAAATGGATTCCATTCCCCATACTGCCACTAATTTTCTCTGTGTCCTCATACAAGTTTCATCTTGCAAGCTGTTAAGCACATGCTTTCTGGATGACCCAGCTCAATTCAATGAGAGTAGTCTAATACATACAAATATTATATATTCAATACATGCAAGTGTTTTCAGAAAGAAAGAAGGCCTTCAATTTTGCATGCCTCATTTCCCATATCCTTAACATCAGGAGGATATATTTATTAATTTTGTGGGACTGTGAGGACATATTATTGTTTGAGATGTCAAAGGGAAGGTTTTAGCAAGTAAGATGAAGATAGAGATAACAAAAAATGCCAGTGCACATGGTACAAGTGCAGCTGAAATTAAAATCTACCCTTTTCAGGAAGGTAATATATCCACTATACTAGAATTTTATCTAAATGTTTCACCATCAAATGATTTTAAGCTCTGAAACAAGAGTGCTTTAAATAAGACTGCCTGCTAGAAGAAAAAGGACATCAGAAGAAAAATAGTTGTGCAACTAGGGATTACAGGCTTTTAAGGTATTTAGTTCAGCATTTACCTAAAAGGTAGCCTATCCTTAAGCATATCTGTAGATAAAAATGAGTTAGTTAGTGTGACAGTTTGGTATGATTCAGAATTCTTACTTGATTTGATTCTCAGTGTTTGTTAGGTGGATACACAAATATGATGGTTATAGCTGACTCTTAGAGAGACATCCTTTCTTACATAAAATAGGTACAAGCTGAATGTAAAGCAAATAGCAGGTTCACGCCATCTTGTTCCTTAAAAGGAAATTCAGTCTTTTGAATGTTACTGTGTTTGGGTTTTTTTCTTTTATAGTGGTTTATCATTTCTGTGAGGTGTCAGCCTAACAGTCCTCCAGACAGTGATCATGGTGTGGGTAACAGTACAGTACAATGGGAACAAAGGGAGTAGAAGTTTGACTTGGAGATGGACACTACTGTAAACTGTGTTTTGTTGTTTTAAAGGACTGGGATTTTGCTTGTTACTTTGCTTACCTTACCTTGTAGTTCTGTATAATAGTGACTCCACAACAAAAAAAAACCCACCAAAACTCCCTGAAGACATTTTAGATGCAATAACCTATGACAGAACATTTATTGTTTTATTGTAAAAAGGAAAACAAAATTTTCAAGCAATGGAGATAAAGTTTACACATATACTGAAAAATAGAATATCTGTCTGTCCATAAATGTGAAAAAGAACTTTCCTTCTATCTGTAGGATTTCTTTTCTTTGTAGCAGAATTTGTGGTATGTCTTGAGACCCAGAATGAAATCCTTAAATTTACTTCATGTTGCCCAGAAGAGAACTGTTGGACAGGTGCGGTTTGGTCACTTGGGCCCACTACTAACTTTTCATTGAAATTGGTGTAAGTTATTGTCTAAATGCTTTTAAGGATGCGGGCCATATTATCTATTAGATGACTAACACAAATGCAAGAAACTCTGTATCTTACTACTGTTTTAACTGTGTTGCTCGCAGAAAATGTTCTGTTTAGACCTATTTTACTGTGAAAAGCAATGTCCACCAAACATCTTATAGCCATACACGTACTGGCACACAGTAGGAACTTGCTGATGTCCCTCTCAGTTATTAAACTGCTGAAATATGCAGTGCCATCAGTATTTTGGGATTCCAAAAAACTTCAGAATAATTTTGCCTCTGAAATACTAGGATATTCTTGTCCATCCAGGCCTTAATTCCAAGAAAATATGAGGAAGATACTAGTAGAAATTAGTGCAGCATTAAGGTGAACTCCATCCTTTAATTGAAGGCTTTGGGAAAGTTTCTTCCTTCTTGGTCCCCCGTGACAGTTTTCAAAATAATCTTCTTTGTGTGACCTTTAGTTATACTGTTAAAATGCACCTGAAAATTATAGGCCTTTTGAAAAAATTTTGCTTTATTTATAGGATTTATTTTCTTTAACTTATCAACCCCAAACGGGCACCTCGTACATGTTTATTGCTCCTGGCCATGCATTAAATCTACAAGAACAAATCAGAAAAGGCAGAATCCCTGTCTTTTTTATGTAAACAGACTTGAAGTCTGTCAATTACTCTTTTGCATAGTTACCTGTCTGAAGGCAGGCAGGTTTTTGGATGGGATAAAATGAATAACCTGGCGCTTGTACTACTGTGTCATGCAGCAGGTGCAGCAGCTCCAAATTCTGCTGTTTGCTGGCTAGGACCTCCTTCTAGATAGGCCAATCAGTCCTGACTGCAGAGCTATGGGTTAAGGGGTAAGTAGGTCAATTCTGTAGAGGTGGACTCAGTCATGAGGAAAAGGAGAAGTAGAATTAGTCACAGATACCTCTTCTTGGAGGCCTGTAGCTAGTGGGGTTCCCCAGGGGTCAGTACTCGACCCGGTCATGTTTAACTTATTCATCAATGACCTGGATGAGGGAACAGAGTGTACCCTCAGCAAGTTTGCTGGTAACACAAAACTGGGAGGAGTTGCTGATACACCAGACGAGACCTGGACGGGCTAGGGATTTGGGCAGAGAGGAACCTAATGAAGTTCATCAAAGGCAAGTGTAGGGTCCTGCACCTAGGGAAGAATAAGCCTGTGCACCAGTACAGGTGAGGGGTTGACCTGCTGGAAAGCAGCTCTGCAGAGAAGGACCTGGGAGTCCTAGTGGATGACAAGTTAACTGTGAGCCAGCAATGTGCCCTTGTTGCCAAGAAGGCCCATGGTATCCTGGGGCGCGTTAAGAAGAGTGCGGCCAGCAGGTTGAGGGAGATTATCCTCCCCCTCTACTCTGCCCTGGTGAGGCCACATCTGGAGTACTGCATTCAGTTCTGGGCTCTCCAGTTCAAGACAAGGAACTACGGGAGAGAGTCCAGCAGAGGGTTATCAAGATGATGAGGGGACTGGCTGAGAGAGCTGGGTCTGTTTAGCCTGTAGAAGAGGAAACTGAGAGGGGATCTCATCAGCACTTACAAATATCTTAAGGGCAGGTGTCAGGAGGACAGGGCCAGACTCTTTTCAGTGGTGCCCAGTGACAGGACAAGGGGCAACAGGCAAAAACTGAAACACAGGAAGTTCCAACTGAACATGAGGAAGAACTTCTTTACTTTGAGGGTGACAGAGCACTGGAACAGGCTGCCCAGAGAGGCTGTAGAGTGTCCTTCTCTGGAGATATTCAAAACCAGCCTGGATGATGTCCTGTGCAGCCTGCTCTAGGTGAACTTGCATTAGCAGGGGGGTTGGACTAGATGATCTTCAGAGGTCCCTTCCAACCAATTCTTCAGCATACAGTTCATAGAGATTAAATGCTGTGTTATAGCTATAGGTAGGGTGGGGT
This sequence comes from Scopus umbretta, assembly GCA_013400535.1. Classification (NCBI taxonomy): domain Eukaryota; kingdom Metazoa; phylum Chordata; class Aves; order Pelecaniformes; family Scopidae; genus Scopus; species Scopus umbretta. The sequence continues at coordinate 11,553 of VZTL01003754.1, forward strand.
TTGAGGCATATCACAGCATAGAGCCAGGAGCAGCTGCTGTCATTTTTAGTGGCAATTCCAGAGAAAAGCAAATTCAAAAACCCTTATGGTAAGGGAGTCTCTATGAATTTCATCCTTGTGAAATCATTGGCTAAATAGATAAGACCATGGATGAGAGGAATGTATATGAACAAATATATGAAATGCATGAACTGAATAAAACACATATCTCATTAATTTAATATATAAAAATAATGTAATATAGATTATATCATTATACATATAATAATGGAATGTATGAACAAAAATTGTGCTTTACCTAAAGCATGTGGGAAATTGGTGGTGGAGCTAGAAATTCTACAATACCTTGTGTTAGGTGGAAGATCATTCTTCTGTAACTGCAGCAAAAAGCTGAAGGAAGGTTTATTCCTGTATTAGCTTTCGTTTTTCAGGCAGCATTGCCCTTCTAAAGAGATCCCTTCAAAAGATGGACCTTTTAAGAATGTCTGCAGGTCTGGACTCCCTCAGATTAACTGGGGGCACAAATTTCAAAGGGAAGTGGTGTTCATGGGGAATTCTCTGCCAGCCACCCAGATCTGAGCTGCAGAAGTAAAGGATAAGTAGTAAAGGAATTTAAATTTCCTCAAGCTGCCTTCTGTTGTGCTTCAGCTTTGATCTGCCAGGATTACCTTGAGAGGTGGGAAAAGTAGTTAATTTTCCACTTTTACTTGACACTTCCCCTTTCTCTCGGTGCTGCTGAGTTAGTGCCCACTACCTACTAGGTGAGCTGAATGCAATACCAGAACTTGCACTTTCTTGGCATTGACTGCCTTCAAAGGCTGTAAGATAAGGGAGGCATTTTCACTGGTTTCAGTGTAGCTGCCAGCCAACTACAACCAGCGAGGTGGGCCTTCTACTCTGGTCAGCCCACGATGCCACCATCTTTACCTTGTCTTTTCCTATGTTTCCCTGTGGTCCCATAGAGTCTTAGTCCCCATGGAACACCCTTTAAATATCATTATAATTATTTCTTTATGTTTCTCCAGCTCCAGATTAAATCCGTTTTTTGTAGTGATGCCTACAAAAAGACTTGACTGTGCTTAGGTGATGTCTGCTATGCTTTAAAGTTAAATATGTTGTCTTATTGTGTTCTTTTACTCCCTCATCCTTTGTCTTTGGAATTACATTTAGGCTTTTTGTTTTATTATTAATGAGACACCACCCTTTTGTTCCATTCTTGTAGCACCTCAAACAATCGATTCTCAGCCATGGCCAAGGCTCCTGACTTCTTCAGTAATACAAGTATTTGGCAACAGAGTACAGTGTGTGTTTGTTTTTAAACAACTGTCACATAGAAGCTCTCATGTCCTTGCACTGTTGTCAGCTGTTGAAAAGGACAGACTAGCAGATGGACTAGAAAAAATGACTAACCATGACTTGAGCTCTACTTCTGCACTAGGAGTAAGGGGGATCAGAAATAATGCTGTCCTCGCCTCCAGGATCCATCTTTTTGCAAATTTTTTGCACTGATATACTGGTTGGGTGTATACTCGGCACCCAATGAGCCTGGTCCTTGTGCTGTGGCTGGCTAACCAGCCTGCCTGGCAGAGGCTGTCCTGGAAGGAGAGAGGTGGTGGTGGAGTGTGATGGCCAGGGTGCACGTCACCTGGTGGCACCTCACTCTCAGATGGGCCTTGCTCTAAGGTATGCTCCTTAACTGCAGTGTAGTGTGACAGCCTTTCAGGTACCATGGGCTAGTATCATGTACCATATATCTATAGCCCTTCATGTAGCTCAGATGTATAGTGCAGACTCTGCCCTGCACAGTGAAAACTATAAAACCCGATATGTGTTTTGTTTCTTCTGTGGTGGGAAGCAGAGGAGACCTCTGTCACGTAAACACTCTGAGACAAGTCAGTTGGATGGTCACAACTATCCTTGAATGGATATAGGTATTAGTGGTAACCTCCAGGACTTTCAATGTGCCTTAGCTCTCATGGTTATATGTGTTCAGATCAGGGACAATTTTAAATCAGGTATGCAAAAAGCCAAATACAGCTTCTTCACTGGAACCACCTCATGTTATAAGGGACCAGCCAGGCCTGCCACCATGGTCTATGCTTGGGGTAAGCGTCTTCTGGCCTTCTCAGCTCTGCTCCCAAGACACAAAGTTCAGATAAAATAGCATCATGGCAATTTCTAACAAACGCAATGAGTCAGTTCCTGTTAATGATGAGACCCCTGTGAGTCAGATCATTAGCACTGATTTCCATTTCCATTGCTCTTGCTGGTGGGGTTTTGTTTTTTGTTTTGTTTTGGTTTGGTTTTGTTGTTGTTTTTTGTTTTTTTTTTTTAAGGAAAGGGGATATTTTCATTTTACAACTGTTTTTTAAGTTGCTTTCCTAAGGAAATAGATCTTGTGCAGTGATGATCTCTGTTTGCCCATCCTTCTTTCCTTTCTTAGGAACTTTTGTGCCCATCAACAAGAATTGGTAGAAATATACCAGTAGAAATATATAGAAATATATAGAAATAAATTGGTAGAAATATAGCATTTCAAAGTGGTCAGGTCCCCGCAATCTTCATGAAAATAGCTGTAGAAGACAGTGACTCTGTTAGTGCTGTGGTGAGAGAGATGCCACACAGGCATCTCACTTGATTAGACACCAGTGAATCCACACATCTAGATGGCAGGAAAAGCTTCAGCGTTTGCGTGTTATTAGACCTCAAACAGAGACGCATCCGTTAGAAACTAAAAATAATCTTCGCCACTGCTCCCAGGAAAAATGATTTTTAATTGTATAAAATCCATCCTGTAGAAGAAGTGTCTGTATCTTGCTCTGTAGATTCATATGCTCCCCTCTCTCCACATTAAGATTTAAGGTACTCATCAGTGGGAAATATGTACAGTCTCCCACAGGACTGCAGTCTCTTCTTCAGTACTAACATATTAAAACTAGACTTCTTAAACATTCATATTAATTAGTCTGTAAGGAACCATTATCAAAATATGGTGTGAATACATAATTATGAGGGTGTGTTGTCTGGCAGGAGAATGAGGGTCTGATCCTGCCTCCTCCAAAGTAAATGGCAGCTTCACCACTAATTTTCATATGAGCAATAGTGAGCCCCAAGGCAGCAGAAACAAGACACAATTTTCCCCTTCCTGCCTCACTGGAAGCACTGTCCTACCCTTGCTGAGAAAGCATTTCACCCCTCCTGGGAGGGGAGATAGAAAGAAGAGTGTTTGGCGGCTATTATCAATATTCATGTACAGCTGCAATTCACAGGCCTTATTCCCTGCTGAAATGCGACTTTGGCTTTGGCAGGGCTCGACCCGCAGAGGGTGGGATGGACTCCTGTTAGGGGCAGTCAGGCATGCCTTCCTGTGCTCTAGGTGCATCTACTGTCCTGCTCCAGGAGAGGACAGCCTGTTTCTTCTCCAATGTCAGGGCTGCCTTTGTCACCTGGTCCTGGGGTTTGTGAGAAGGGCCAGCAAACTGCCCAATGTGTGACACTGCTTTGGCATAGACTGGAGGCTTCAGACATTTGCAGAAGTTCAAATTCTGCCATTTCACTGGGCTTAGGAGTAGGCAAAATTGTTTGTTTGTCCTGGATAAATGCAGTGCCAGAGCCTACAATGTACAGATTGCTATGTGTTAATTTTCAAACATCAAGCCTGAACTTCATCTCAGATTAGGATCTCTTTTTCTTTTTTTTCTTTGTTTGTTTGTTTTCCCTTAAATAAAAAATTAGCATGGTCTAGGAAATGCAGAATGGGACTGGAAAACTGGAAAGAGATCTTGGATCTTATTTTTCTGCCACTGATTTGTTTGCAGCCTTGGGAGAACATGAGGATATTACTTCTCTAGCCCCAATTAGTCTTGTTTATAATTTGGTGGAAGAGCTTTCCCTGCTGTTTCCCATCCCCAAGTTTCCCTTCTTCTTGGCTTAGCCATATGCAAGATCAGTGTTTTTTTGCTAGCACTAGAACATTTCCCGCCTCTTAGCCAGCATTTATTTCTCTCCTGCAGTTCCTGTCGTTCCCATTCACTGCAGCAAAGTCGCACTGCATTGGGAAGAGCAAGGGTAGAATAAGGGCTTGTTCTCAGCTGCCACCTCACTGCCCTCCTCACCTGAGTGCTGTGGGGGGCAACTGTCCTGACAGAGAGACCTCAACATGTCCAAAGGTCTGGGTGCTCCCCCTCACCCCCCAACATAGCTGCCCTGCTGTTTTAGAGAATGATGCTCTGGCAAGACATCTGCAAAGGGATTAGGTGTCACTCACTCTGTGCTGGTATAACTGGATAGGCATGCTTAAAACCACCGTCATGAGATTCTGGGTCGTGAGGCTTTACTGACTCTTACTGCAAGATGGGCAGCCTTAGAGATGGAAATCTCCTAAATACGCACATAACCTTGACAGTGGCAGTACGGACCTCCCCTTAGTGTCTTACTGTAACAAGTTCCCACCTCAGTCAATATCAATGATCCTGGTAGTGGTTGGACACTAAAAGCTGGATTGAAATCCCTATGTTATTTTTACCAAACAACCGTTGCATACCAGTAATGGCAAAGGTCGGTTATTGTAAGAAAAACTGGATGTATGACATGGTTTTCAAAAAAAGGGCAGGCATTCCATGGGATTTTCTCCATATGTGCAATGGAGAATTTCAGAAGTCCCTTTTAGGTGTGTAACTCTTATCTTTTTTGCATCCAGTTACATCTAAAAATCTGACCTTTGGTCACCGATCACGTGAACTGAACTGTTGTTTGTGAGCAAGTGGAGAGGAAGAGAGAACCTATATCAAGCTAGCAGCCTCTTAATACTTGAATATCACCCTTTTTAATTAGAATTTCCCCCACTGAACATTCTGTTGGCTTTTAGGAGAATGAGAAGGTGATATATGTCAGGAGCTGAGAGGAAAGCTTATTCTTACCCTCTGTCTAAAGGTTATACATCCTCGGGATCTCAGAAGCGTCCTGAGAATCCCAGTACCGAAAGCTTGAGTTTGGTTGAGATACACTTATCCAAAAACAAATTCCCAAACCTTGGGTATTTTCACCTCCTTCTAAGCAATATTCTTTCTGTAAAATTAAACAGCTAACAATCCCTGCAAAATGAACATTTGCTAATTGGATTTAGTGCAGTCAGGACTGCATGTGGATGATGTGCTCAATAAAGTGCTTTAACCTGGGACCTTCAGCACAGAATTTGACTATGGCAGTGATTGTTTAACTAGAAAATGCCATCAAAACTGCAAGTAAAGCAGGCTGCTATACTGACTGTACCTAGCCACTAGAGAGAGACATTATCCCATGTAGTAAACTGAAATGTTTCACTTTCGAATGTCCAGGGACCTCTCCTCAGAGCAAAGCGTCCTGTTCATCTGGAGCGGATGATAGGATCGACTCACTGACTAAACCTTGGAGAGCTGTGGCCATGAGCACATCACACGCTGCGTGTACAAGGAGGCCATTGCAAAATGCCGTAACGATGACATGGGGAAGGTGTTAAATTTACGTTTCTATATTTTCAGTCAAATCAGTGCATCTGTGGTTAGACGAGGGAAGAAGCAAGCTCACTGTTGATAGTCTTCGATGGAGGAGGGCAGATGCTAATCGAGCCCGTGCAGCTAGCTTCTTGCAGCGTGACGCTCGGGCATACACAGACTTCTCGGGTTTTACAGACAGACCAAGAGCCAGATCTTCTAAAAAGTGCGCTGAGCTGCACAAACCCATATATTTTTTGTACACTTTGTTGCGGAACCTGCATCACCAGAGGTCTTCTATGGTGTTTGCTAAAAATAAGTAGTGCCGGCTTTGTTTTGACAAGGTATGCTATAATCCCTGGTTGCTCTGAAGCGCTCCTTTCCAGATGTTACCTGCCCCCTTTCAGATGTAAGTGGGGTGGTTGGTGGCTGGCTGAGCACAGTGCCTTTTGCATCTGCAGACCTGCTTTTTCAGCTTTTCAGTGCTGACACAAGCCTTGCGTGACTACCGGATTTCTGACGGGAACATGAAAGAGCTAAGGTGTAACTGTGCTGTCGGTGGCAATCTTGGAGGCTGCACTGGTGTGTGAACAATTAATATGGGCTGCCCAGTCCTGAGACTAACAGGTGCTCATCTGATCAGAAAGGAGAACTGGGCAGACTAGAAACTTTCATGAATCGATAGCGGAAATGTCCATAAAACTAACACTACATTCAGGCTGATAAATGTGTGGTGCGGACTTGGATAATGTCTGGAGGTCAAAAGCTGCACTTCGATTTGTAAAGCCTGCCAAAACATTCAAGCTTCCAAGCACAGGAAAATCTAGTTAAAGTAACAGTGGTGGGAGACGTAGGAAGTCTGATCGTGCTGAAAAGGTATCTGGGTACAAAACCGGTTTGTCTTGTGAATAAACAGGGTAGCGCCTGATGTGTAAGTGGGGCTGGGTATTTAACCTCGATGATTTTCTGCAGTCAGGTGCCAGCTTTGAGTCCCAGGAGGAATTCCTTGAGAGAGGAGTAAGCACTGCCTTGCTGTTTTGATCTTTCACAGAGTACTGAGCAGAGATCTGCTATTAGGATCAAGTGGTCATTTCCTACATGATTAGTTTTCCTTTAATGCAGGCAACGAATGGCACTAGCATAGCATGAGTTCTCGTGTGTGCTGTTTAAGTTATTTAGGAAGTCATACAGTTCTCCTTTTTGCTACCATGTAAACACTAGATAACAAGCATTTGATTTATGACTTCTCATTAATTATTTTATATTGGTTCTTTAACTTCGAGTTAGAATTTATATTAGTATCTTTGTCTGCACCTGCACTTAGTCTCAATTTCTCAAAATAGAGGAGAGACTCACATGTGAAAATCCCACTGAATTTCACAGGCTGCTTTGAAAATCTCAGTAGTAGCACTTTAATGCTCTGAAGGTACAGATTCAGCTGTATGCAAACATGCAAAGAGAAGTCTCAGCCATGGGTTTCCACTAGGACTTAACTAGGTGCATGTTGAAAGTCAGCATTCATTTTTTGTCTTGCAAATTAGCAAGCACTCAACTGAGGGAAGTCCTCAATCATTATGCAAATAATAAACGGGTAAAATCCCCTTTGCTCTTCTTTTTATATAACAGCACACTCTTTAGCGCATCCTCAGAATTAATCAGTTTTAAGGATTGATTACTGTAAGGCACCGCAACCTGCTGTGACATTAAAACATTAAAATGAAACCTCTTAAAACCCCCTTTTTGAAAGGCTAACCAAATACGGGTTGCAGGCAGGGGTATTTCCCGGCCAGCTGTGTTGATTCCGAGAAGCTTTTCTAGAATCTGGCACAACACTTTCTAGCATCTTACGACTGTTTCACACTTCTACTTTTACCATGTTTTCTGCACACTGGAAAATTACCTGTAAACATGAATGTTTAAATGAAAAAAAAACATGTGTAGTACATACTCATGTATCACAGGATGGTGCAAAAAGCACTTGAAAAGTTTTCAGATCAATAAAGAGTTTTGAGGTTATACACTGAATGAAGAATATAGAATTATATACACACAGCTACCATCTTGATAGCTGATCTTAATCTTCTAAGAAGATAAAACAATTTAAGAAAATGTAAGGGAAAAAGCTATCCTCAGTTTCCATGAGAAGGAAAACAAAAAAGTGTAAGAGAGATTCACAGAAAGGAGGGTTGTTTTCTCCTCCCCAGCTTTCCAAAAATGGACAAGGACAGGGCTCTCTGCTCCTTCCATCTAACCAGTTGTCCATCTCCAGGCCACCATGGCAGATTGCCATTTGCATTTGCAATATGGATCCATCACCACCACCACCCTCCCCTCTAACATTCAGTAAATCCATACTGCTGTGCAGAGCGAATAGGAAGAGGTTCAGGAACTTTCTGGAGACTTGAGCTCGGCTGTGAGGGGGCTTCACTTTTCTCCTGAAAGAAACCTGCTGTGACAAGTTTGCGGCATTCTCTGTCTGCCAGGAAATCTACATCTACCATACAAATCTAACGTCATTAGAGTTGTGCATAGGCACGACATGATTAACCTAACTTTGCAGAGAATGTTTTATGAAAGCTTTTCTTTCACAGTTATCATTTTGCCTAATGAAAAAAAAAAAAAAAAAATCATACTTCCGTGCTCTCACCCAAATACAAATGACCTCTTTTGGAGGTTCAGAGACCCTTTTGCAGTGTGTCTAAAAAGTTATTGCCTGTTTTCATTTAGATATAGAGGTACCATAGTACTCAAAGAGCGGCTGTCTTTGCAATGCAGGAATTCCTGACCAGAACAAGGAGGACACAGCTAAGATGCCATTGCTTAGTGAACCCAGGGCAGTTTTCATCTGCATGCAGAGGTGGGGACTCTGGGAACCCAGGTGGCCAGTGCTGTGTGCTTACACACTCATGCTGTGTATATATACTTAATAACTTTCCTTTGCTACTGAGTATACACTTCACCTTTGAGGAACTCCGAGGGTAAGTATTTTCACTAGTTTGAAGACGGGGAAACTGAGATGGGAGAAAGCCAATGGCTTGTACAAGGATGGAAGTCCTGGCTGGCTCAGGACCGTGAGGCTCATAGCTCTGTGTTCACACCATGCAACCGCAGTACTGTGCAACAATAACACATTTCCGTTCATTCCCATTTATGGTGGAAAATGAGACCATTCAAATAAGTAAATAGGCCTCTTCCCTGGAATGGGAGTGTACCCCATTAAAAATGTGTGTCATAAGAAATAAAGGTAGGCTAAGTTTATACCTGTCGTCTTTCCCCCCCCCCCCCTTCTGTTAATTGCATTTTTTCAGCATCCACTTTCAAAAGGACTTTGTAATTTAAATGGCTGTTTATTAAAAAGAAACTTCTTAGGGTGGCTCAGCTTAATTGTGTTCTCATTGGAGTGAAACAGGATGCTTGGCCCAAACCTTATTTCCTTCATTTCACTCTGCTCTATTCCAAGCACTTTCCTGCATCCTGCAGTAAAATATCAGTGACGCTGCATCTTTTCGCGCCCGGGGCATTTGAAGGGATGCGTGATCACGGAAATTTTCATTTGTCAATCGCAGAGGCAATGAGGGTGCCCGTGTCTTACCGTGGGCAATTCTTTAAAGCCACTTTTCCACTTTCCACTTTTTCCACTAGAGGGGGGTACATGTACTAGTTCAGAGCGCTACAACAGCCCGAGATAAGATGGAGCTGCCTCTTGCCCACCTATATTTTTAACTGATACAGTTAACTCATAAATATAATAATGAGCTGACAGTACTAGGACTTGGGGCCCTAATAACCATTACAAAAATCATTAATTACCAGGAAATTAGAGAGGTGTCTGTTAAGTGCTTACATTTGCAACCTTCTGTCCACAAACAAGAAATCCAAACGCTTGCCTGAATCATAGCTAACTTCCCACACATTGGTTATAAGCTATATCTTGTTTATTTCTGCATATATTACTCTCAGTAAATGATTAGATTTGTCACCCATGACCCAGTATGCTGTTTGCAATTATTTCTTATATTAAATTAATCACTACATATTTACTTTGAGAAATTATGTATGATATATCGATGCACGCATGTGTATAAGTGTATGTGAGCACATGAACTTTCCTGATTGCCTTTCCTCTTGTATGGCAAATTAGAAATAATGGCATTCAAGCCAGCGGAGTTATGCTGATGGGGAAACTAGCACAGAGAGAGGGGGGAAAACTGCTACACAAACTTACCTTTCTTTCATATTGTAAGTACTTCTACTTATTTACTGAATCCTAAGGATATGGACAGTCTAATCTCCATTAGCAGATATGTGAACACTTGTGGCTTTTAGTTCTAAGGCTGCTGGTGTGGACTGCACTCAGCCTCGCTTTTTTCCACCTCCCACGTCTTGTGGTTGTGCCTGGGTGGGGTGATCTGCATCCATATGGACTCTCACCATATCTTTGGCACTTTGTGTAGCAGTAATGCTACCCAGAGAAGTACTTTGCAGATTCGGATGCTTTGTGAATTACTGGGTGAAAGTAATTCACATGGCTTGTGCCTTGTTCCTGAGTAACATAAAGCCTCTCCTTTACACAATGATAATTAATTTGTAGTAGCTTGTTTTCTAGGAAAACTAAAGCTCACGCTATGCATAGAAACAGGACTTCCAACAATGCGGGGTCCTGTAATGTTGGGGTTTTTTTTATAAAAAGCTTTCTATCTCTGTGTAGTTTCCACCTAATCTTTTAGATTTTTCATTCTAACACATTTCTGTTCTGTACTGTGTTCTGTTCTTCGTTGCAGTGCTTTCTCTGTCTTCTCTGAACATAACTTCTTCTCAGCAGAATTCACCCCCAACAACTTCCAAGTCTGAGCTGAATTTACAGCTCAGTAAATTTACAATTTACATTGTGTTTGAGTGGGTTCAAAATGAGACAGAAATATTCACTTTTAATCTGTTATATTTCTGAGGTGCTAATTACTTTGCCACCTCTTACTTGCCACCCAGTTCAAACTGGCAACCCGAATGCTATGAGAAAGTCTTTTAATAATCTTTTAAGAAAACGATATGGAGTAATTTACTTCTGCAACAAGTAACTTGCTTCAGGAAGGAGATCAGTGGGATCAGACAGTCGTGATATTGTGGATTTCAAGTCATAAACACTTCAGCTTGAAAAGAAACCAGAATTAGACCTATTAAGAACCAAAGTATGAACAACTTTGTAGGTTTCATTACTTTTATCTGTAAACATATTCCCATACGAAAGGTGGACTGGAGCCTCCAGCATGTATACATAGCAAGTCCTTTCTTGACTTTTTGACTCTGTTCCTTGCTTAACTAATACTAATAATGAATGCAGGGACACTGGATTTTACATAACCTCAGCAGACGATCTTCTCAGTTACACCTTGTTGCAAAGCAGCTAGGCAGAGATGGGAGGGAAGCGACATTACTTTGGAAGAAATGGCCTCGCACCTTCACAGTGTGAGTATGTGGGTGAAGCCTTACTGACACACAAATGAACTGTGTTTTTTGAAGTATTACATTGTTTTGTCTTCTGGGCTGCCTGGAGTTCTTCCAAGCACAACTAACAAAGGCTTGAGGAAAGGATTCAAAACATCATGGGGGCGAGGGGGAATATCTTTGCTAAAGACTGGAATGGTTTTTCAGTCTGCTGCCAGGAATGCAGGGGAGGGTGCGCCGAGCTCATGCGGTGGCAGGGAGTCCCAGGCAGGTACCCAGCTGCCCGCGCAGATGCCGGGCAGCCGCCACTTCTCAAGCGCCAGCTGCGAGTGTCTCTTAGGCCTTTTTCTTAGTTGCCTGCTTGCCTCCTCCCTCCCCTCTCCTCCAAACCAAAAATACGGTTCATCACAAATGAAAGAACCATTGGTCCAGTTAGACATTAGCAAATTGTATGGATTAGAGACAGACAGATGTACTGAGTAGAAATTATTTTCTCTCTTTTTGCAAGCAGAAGAACCTCTAGTAGTGAATTGGCTTGCCTTCAGAAATAAAAACCAACAGAAGAACCCTGCTAGCCATAGAAATGTAGCTGGGTTTGCTGTTCAATTTAAATCTTCAGCTCAAATTCTGTAAGGCTTTGCTTTTTCTTTTGGACTTAACGGAGGCTGCTACGGGCAGTTCTGATGGTAGATTTCTTTGTACGAATTGAAATATCCAGTGTCTGCTCACACATGGAAACATACAGTTTCATGGAAAATGATTTTACCAGTACCTAAATTTAAAAGCCCCATAGCTTCATTCGTATATAGACATTTCAGTTGGTTTTGTCAAAAAGAGTATGCTAATGGTAAAGCAAAATATCACAACTATGTGTACGCTTATTTACTTTGTAACCTGGAAACTTATGAATGTTTCATTAAAAAAAAAAAGCCAAACCAAGTAACTTAACTTTTGCCCTCAGTCTTCAGCACAAGGATTTGGCCTATGGATTCAGTTTATAGCGGGTACAATTTATCTATGTACTGTGTCAGTGGAAGACACCGTCCATCCTGTATAGAAGCCTCCCGGTTGCAGAAAGCATGTGGGATGAGTTATTGGATGCAGAAGAGGGTGGAAACTCCAGCTGTCACCCTGCCAGGTAGCCCCAACACTAGCTTTGGAAATGCAGCTCTTAAAAATGCTCACAGCACCTTCCTACATGGGCATCTCTGGAGAACTCCTCCTCTTTTAGGATTTAGGCTAGCAGTATACCTGAGGAAGGCCCAGTTAGCACCTTTTAGCTGTTTTGCCTGTACGATCACAGATCCCATTGAACACCGTTGCCAAGATGATAATCACTTTCAGCCAGTGACATTTTTCATGAATGCTACAGTTTGAGAGGAGCATATTTTTTGATCTGCTATTCTTCCCTCCCCTATCTGTCAGAAGTTGGTTATAATCAATTGGCACTCGTACAACATGTCTTCTAACCAGCCAAGGATCTTTAAAATAGCTTCACCTACTTCTGTTCTCGTTTGTCAGAGAAGGGACTTCGAAGCCAGAGGAGCTGAAATGCCTCACTCCAGGTCACACAGGAAAGCAGTGACAGGGAGGCAGCTGGAACTGGGTAGGAATGCTGTTGGTTACTTTCCTGCGCTGGGTTTTCCTCTGTGCTTACCTTAAGCATTTTTTCTCCTCCCATTTCTTCTGACATCCTTTACTAGAAATTTGCTAATCTCAGGATTATGCACGGGAGCATATTTTCAGTCATAGGATGCTCACATGCTTTGCTGACCAGGGTGAACTTGAGCTCTCTCTTGCATACTTGTTGCCCGATACACACGCACGCATGCACGCACGCATCTATGCATACACAAGCACCAGCTGGGCATTGATCATCAGGGAATTGATTACGCCAAGAGGAGTGAAGATGTGAGCTTGTGAATTACAGTAACAAGCAGGATTGTGCTTATCACCTCTGTGGAGTAAATCTGTCCAAAAAAAGTCATTCCTTTTGCTACAAAAATAACATTCATCTATGTGCATTCTTCTCTGATGAGCTGTGTCACTGCAGAAATGGCAATCCTGCCACTTATCAGTAAGCTGGTAGTTAGGCTGCTCCCAGCCTTTTGGGGCTTTGAAGGGCTCACCACTTTCAAGATCATGAAATAATTAGTATTTGGTTTATAGCAGGTAACAGTATTTTACTCAGGAACAGTTAGCCTCTCTTGAAGCACTCAGGAACTGGGAAAGCTATCTTTTCCTATTTCAGCTTCTTTTGTTCAGAGTTACGATCTATTTAGTTGCTGAATAGTTGGAATGGCATTGAAAACTAAACACCATCCTACTCTCGTGTTACCTTCCTCTACAACCTGTTTACCCTCCTCACTCGCTGTTTTCTTCTAACAACTACATCATAAGAGGTGTGAAAGATCGCTACTTCATGACTGATGCTGTTCAGGGCTCCTGTGAGTCTTCCTTGGTGCCTCTTCTCCCAGGCCTGTTGTTGACCCTTTCCCCCTGCCCCTAAAATTCAGTCTCTGCTTCCTTATGGCTACTAGTTATCTCACAGTCACTTTTGCCTTTGACAACCTCCTTACCCAAAAAGGAAATTTCATTAATCAGCTACGTGAAGGCCTTTACTATTAAAGTATCAGTATGAATCCAAGAAAGAGAAAAGAATATTCCAGATATAAACAGCTGGTGTCTGGGTGAGAAGGACTTCAGGAATATTGTAGTTGGACAGTCCTTGCTGTGCACTCTTGGATTTGCTCTTTGTCTGCAAGCCTGGCTTCTAATCCCTGCTCTGGGTTTACGAATACCAGCCCTGCTTCCGGCTTGGAGGATGAACACAATGGAGTTGGATTGTAGGTTTTTTCCTGAACAAAAGTCCATACTAGAGGCCTTCTCTTTTTTCCAAACTTTTCCGTTTGTTCTGAAGTCAGTTAAAAACCAAACAAACCCCCCCAACTAATTCAGAGCCCCCTAACTGGTCTGACAAGAGTTCTGTGTGAGGATTTTTTCATATGCCTAATATATCCATTTCCGCAGTTTGCAGAGAGCCCCCCTGACTTTTTGTTTCTATCTTGATTTCATCCTTATGACCTGCCATCTTCTCTGCTGGCCTACTTTCCTGCTTTGACTCTTCTGGACAGTGCTCTCAAACTGGTGCCGGTGGGTGGCTAAACCTCGGGTTTCCCTGCCCACGAGCTGGCCCTTCATTCCAGCACAGGCTGGGGCAGTCCCACGCTCAGCCACACTGTGGGCCCTGGGCTCTTCACCTGCAGCAGATCACCACGCAGAATCAGGTGTTTCAATTACTCGGTCAGAAGAGAAAATAAGCCCATTTAAACCAATCCAAAATAAAAGCTGTCTTTTTTACGAGTGAAATTTCAAGTTTATCAACAACAGTTCTTCACATAAACATTTTCAGAAATAGATCATTGGATTACTCATCTCTTTACTTCATTTTGTCGGGAGGGAAGTAGTTCTGTGGGAATCAAAAAAGATAAAAAAAGACTTTCCTGAATGACCTTCATTTTTTGGCAAAAGATAAGCAGTCAAGTCTTATGTGTCAGAATGACTAAGAGTGAATGGATGGTGGGACATGCGTTCTCCTTGAAAGTTTTTATGTGCTGCGATGTGAACTGGGGAAGCCGGATCACCAGTCATATGGCATATGTTTAAAAATATTGTTGAAATTAAACTCTTTTAAAAAATAGTATACAAACCAGTAGCATGAGAGGGTTTTTTTGTGACTGTATGCACAAACACTTTCTTTGGGTTTATTTTTCTGGTGACTGAAACTGAGCTCCAGAGAAGCTATTTAGGGACACATGTAAGTGCCATTGACTTTCAGTTAGATAGCAGGTATGTAATTGCTATTGAATAGTTGCATCAGTTATTGTAACAATTAGGATCAACATATTTAACACGTGCACTAAAAGTTTTGCTTTTGTGCAGAGAGAGGGCTTTGGATATTTTGGATGCTGAAATCAGCGCGTTGAAATGTTTTAGTAATACCTGTGCCTTTGACTCGATTAGCTGCGATCTGATTCTCATTGAGGTTCAGCATATGAAACCCCTGAAAGATTTAGGCAGCTTTGTGTGTTTATGTATTTCTGCTATTTCATGTTGCTGATATCTGGCACTTCCTATAGCTAGATGATATTTGCATATTGTATATAATTATTGTTTATGTAATATTAAGTTACACTTCTGACTTAAACGGATCATTATATAAAGCTGTAAAGTTCCACAAAATAGCTCTGCAGTGTACAATACCATGATGTAAATTATGGCATGCTTATTATGTGTTTCTTATATTGGCCACAGAAGCATATGAAAACAGTAAGAAAGTAATGTGTTTGGGTTTGTTGTTCTTCCCCCCCC
>VZTL01003755.1:349-10805 GCA_013400535.1 Scopus umbretta
CGCCGGCGGAGCTGCGCGGCCGCCCCTTCCCCCGCGGCGGGAGGGGAGGGAAGGGGAACGGCGCCCTTCCCGGCGCCCTTCCCGGCGCCTTTCCCGGCGGCCGTCGTGGGCCGAGGTGGCGGAGCCCGGAGGGAACCGCGGAGCCGCGGTTGCGGGGCTTGAGGCTGCGCTTTCTCTTTCGGCGTGTGACAGCGAGCGTGGCGGCGGCGGGCTGGGACTCGTGGTTGAAAAAACCAACCCACCGCTCGTGGGGCTTCCCGGGTCTGTCCCAGCCCTACTTGTCAAGGGTAAGGCTTAGGTGGGACCCCGGTAATTGCCCGGGTAGAAAAATCTTAGTGCGGTTGTGGCTCCCTCTCTTCACTACTGTAGCTTGTTGGCGGAGGGTCGCGGGCTGCGGAGCCGTTCTTCGCTGTACGCGTGTGCAGCGCAGCCCTGGCGGTGGGAGCACTTAGGAGAACTTGTTAGTATTTCCGTACTAGCGACGTACTTCTAGCACATACGAGGCTTTGGTCTAAACATGTTTGCCGTGTGTGTGCGTTCGAGGTCTGCGTCGGAGACTTGAAAGGCAGCTGAACCTGCAGTAGAGTCTGAATTGAGCTTTTGGTTGTAGAGACCTGCATGCTGCTCCCGATACGAAACGTTGTTTCGAGTGAGGAAAAGGACGTCTAAAACAAGGTCCGTGAAAATCACGTTTTTGCAAACGGACCGTCAGGGAGGAGGCTGGGCTGAGGCTGTGGGAGCCCATGCCAGTGGGAAGTACCGTGCCTGACTGAACAAGTTTCGCTTGCCATCTCATGATGTAAAACTGAAAGTAAGCTTGCTTCTGACTTTCAGGTTCAGGAGTGGATCTCCTCTGGCACCGCTTTCCACCCTCCCACCCCCCAGTCATCTGAATTATTTAAATGAATGTTGGATTTGGCGAAACTTGTCGCTAAATACCAGAATTCATTTGGATAAGAACCTTCTTCATCTCCTTTTTGCTGACGTTTGTATGTGTGTTTGTGGAAATTATCTCAGCTGTTACACATTTTACTGAAGCGGGTGCTACTGACATGTAGTTACAGAGCATGTCGTTGGCTAAGTGCTACTCTTTAAGCAGCAGAGAAGCTTTTCATAAATTCAGTGTGTAAAGAGGATGTTTTCAGTCCAGTGAAAATAAGGTCACAAATGCTAGTGGCATTTGTTCAAAAATAGTCATCTTGCTATCTAATGAGCAGGTTATTTCATACTTAAAAGTGATGATGACAATCTCAGAATCTTTTACAGGCCAGTTAAATACGTAATTCACATTTCGATAAAGGTCTTCAAAACCAAATAATTGTCTATGTGTTTAGAGGAGGTTAGCCTGGATTATTGTTTTGTAAATCATATTTCAACTCGCTTATGCAGTTCGTTGTGCCATTTCTGCTTGTCTCTGAAATAGCGTCTCCTTGGTCCTTGCATAGTAAGCACATTTTTTTCTGTCTGCAATGTTATTCATGCAAACTGACTTTATAAGCTTGTCAGTTTACTTGTGCTTATTGGGAGTTGGGAGGCCCTCTAGGGAACTGTAGTTTGGCTTGAAGTTTGGCATCAAGTCAGTGCTATTACTCAAAATGTATTTGTCTCTTAAAAAAATATATTGAAAGATACGAGCTGCTCTGAGACTTCCTGTGGAAGATGCCTGCAATGCTGCACCTCGGGAGTGCGGCGTATAACGGGCTCTGATCTGGCAGCATTAAAGATAGAGGCAGCATTGCTGTGGAGCTCTCTACGTTGTCTGTGAACACCGTGAAGAGAAAAAGGTGAACTGGCGTGCTTTTTTGGCTTCTAAGGAGCTAGCTGACCTACTTTGCTTTCTGGGTAGGTCTGACTGCCTCTGGACTGTGATCAATAGCTTCCTGAAGATAAGAGACCAGCAAGCCATAAATTGTAACCCGTAAAGTTTTTTGTTTGATCTTTAATCAAATTGGATGCTTAAGGTAATGTAAAGCTTTGTGAGTTCAGTTCATTTTCCTGTTGAAGGTAGCAACACTTACTCTTGTAGCTTTTGTACTCGCT
This sequence comes from Scopus umbretta, assembly GCA_013400535.1. Lineage (NCBI taxonomy): Eukaryota > Metazoa > Chordata > Aves > Pelecaniformes > Scopidae > Scopus > Scopus umbretta. The sequence goes on from VZTL01003755.1 coordinate 2,390, forward strand.
CAGCAAAGCTGGTTCAATTGGCAGTCTATCCCCATAGGCTTAATATTGTGTGGTTTCATTTAGGATGTGGAGTGATGTAGAAATTCTCTTATGTTTCCACATAAAATTACTGAAGGTGTGCAAAGCATGTGTTTCTGGTATAGTAGTAGCAAAATACCTATTTCTAATGTTTGTCACTTTTAAAATATTGCAGAAAAACTAAGTTCAATGCAATATCTAAAAATTGGTGTACTATGGTGGGGGATCAGATTAGGTATTGAGAAGCTTTGAGGTTCTTAAAAGTGTTCTTTGGTCTACTAGAGGCCAATGTCAATCGGCTGTTCAGCTTTACTTGCTCATTTGTGAAGACAAGAGAGGGAACACTTTTATAATTTAATGAAGGAAACGTTTGTACGGTGGTCTAAGTGGATAGACTACCTTATGGACAAATTTATTTTGAATGAGTTATTTCTTTGACTCTAAGTTTAGAGTTATATACTGAATGAGTCATTTTGGTGCAAATGCATGAGGACTTAATGTATTTTTTTAAAAAAGTACCCTCTTTTATTTCAAATAGGTTTTTTTTTTAAGACTTTTCAAATCACTTTTTAAAGAATTTGTCCTGAGGTTGTACATGTCCACAACATATAACTCTCTTTATATAACTGGCTTTACAAAGGAAGGCCTGAAACTTTGTACATTAGGTCTAAGAATTAGACCTGTGTAGTATATAGTTCGTGGGCTACTTGTGGCTCACAGGTTGGTTGGTCTCTTGGCAGGTGGGTGTAAAGACAGCATACGTGACTTAGCGGTGGGACTGTATGTTTCCTCTGGGATTGTTACCCAAACAGAACGAATGCTGCCTGGACTACTATCCAGCTAGAGGGGCTGTAGTGACCGACCGGGCAGGCTGCCTGTTGTGACTGCTTTCTCAGTCCCTGCCCGGTAGCAGGCCGTGCCCTTCAGCCGCCAGAACTGAGACAGCAGGGCCCTGGGTTTGTGTAGTCAGGGGAGAAGAGGGAAGGAAGGCAGAGGCTGGCTGAACTGCAGTGTGAATGGGAAAGGAGGATCGGGTTGAACGAGGGATGTTGCCAGTGGCAAATGGCCCACGACAGTCACGTGGCCTAGTGGTCTTGTGGCCAGCTCACTTGTGCGCTCTTCCTGTAAAGCTGAAAGCTGGAGTCTGAGTTGGCTTAGAAGTTTCATTGTTACTTCTAGTTTTACTTTTGATGTGTTCCTGATTAAAGCTTCGGACCTTTACCCCTTTTTTTGCCCCCTCATTTGGAGTGTGAAATGGTAGAGACGCTTCATGTCAGGCTGAAGGGTCAGATTTGAATTTAGGCTGGGCATAATTTAAAAATGAATTATTAAATCCAATGCTTGCTATACCGACTTATTTTTCTTTCTTGTCTCTTTCAGTTCCTTGATGACTTAAACAGATGGAGTCTGCTTCTCATTTCTCCTTTTATTTATCCTGATAAGTTACTTAAAGCAGAACATATAGCTTTTGTGACAGAAAGCATTTCGGCTCAGACAGATAATTTGCAGAAAGTACCTGGCCCTTCAAAAGAGGTAAGTAGTTCTCTTTATTTCTTACATGGAAAGTATTACGGATAGGTCATTTGGTAGGTATAAACCTAAAACGCTTGAAAGAAAAAAGCAAACAAAAAAACCCCAATGGCAGATAGATTTTGCATGTTTGTAATGTTATTGGGAGTCAAAAGGTAATGTCTTCGTTAAAATGAATCACTGTTAATACTCTAGTTCCATTTTATGTATCAAACAGATCCACTGACATTTTGTTGAGTTTTTTTTTTTTTAGTAGCACACTTCTCTGGCTGTGGATGGGAACTACAGTTTTCCATCGTGACTTTGCATAAGGCATGTGTGGTTAGATATGCTGAACAGGAAAAAAAAAATGCTTGAAAGCTGTCATACTAAGGCTGGTCAGAAGTCTATTTAGCTCAGTATCCTGTCTCTGACGCTAGCTGAAACAAGTGTCTCAGTAAGAATATACAGAGCAAGCATATATTAAGATTTCTGAAAAGCTCTTCAAGCCTCCAGCCAAGCGGTTGTGAACAGTTGTAATTGAAATAAAGTCTCTCTTGGAAGCTTCCTTACATGGTGATTTATAAGTACAAGTTAGTGTTATACGTTTGGATGATTTTGTCAGTCTGCAGAAGTAAGGCCAAAATCAAGCTTTTAATCTCTTTGCTTTTCTGTAAAATGCAGTGGGCGAATGGCAGTACTACTTGGTTGGAATTTTATAAAATTGTGTTTGTCTTTTAATGCATAATACTTACAAAATGTTATTGAGGCATCCAAAGACATATGTTAAACTAGTACTGAAATCCCTATGGCAAGCATACTTAGAAAAATGTTCATATCCTAGATACTTAGAAATCAAAAAAGTGTCTTATCCACTAATATATTTTCTCCACTAAGATACTGAAATCTCTGAACAGATTATGCATAAGAATAATATCCAGACCCTATTAAAACTTCTGTGAACTTGAGATAATGTCTCTCTCCCCTAAATTTTTTTGGTTTTATAACTTTTTCCTCACATGAAGAATGCTTGCTGCCTAGGTGTCTCAGCATGGATGAAGGTCTGAACAGGGTGAAAGGCTGCAACCCAAAGCAAAAGATAAACTTACTTTGCAGGGAGGAAAAATCTTTTAAGCGGTACAGGTTGTCATAGTTCCTTCCTAAGGCAGTCAGTTGTGTGTGCTGTATGCTCTCTGTCATGAAGAGGACAGAGTGGACCTCATTGTCTACTGGAAAGACACGTGTGCTGAGATATCACTGCATAGGCAATAATAAAACCTCTGGCGTGGTCGCTGAGGTACCATGAAACAAACAGAGCCCTCTCATCGAACAGCCTGTGCCACACGCTGGGATCACCACCTGGGGGCAGTCGTTGAGGTGTCTTCCTGAATGGCCCCTGCTCAGCACCCTAAAGGGCCACGTGTCACCCTTGCTTTTTGGCATCAGGTTTCCAGCTCCTTTTTGGAGTTAAAGGAAACCTGTCGCATAGACAGGTGCTTGCGGCCTGTCCGTTTCCCTGGATGAGGACCGTATATTTTCCAGGCCACTTGTTCCAGGAGATGATCCAGGAGTCCTCTGCTGGAGTGAACGCTGAGAGCAGAGTGATTGGTAAACAGTCTTATCTAACTTGAGCGCAGGAACAGAAGGACAGGTCGGGAACGGGCACAATTCGAGATTTGTGCCTGCAATGAAATTTTTAGTACCCTTGCCTTCCGTAGAGGCCTGTCAGTTCTAGAACAGAGCATGTTTTTGGAGTGTGTTAGTCTTTGCCCTCTAGACAAATGATGTCCAGGAGTAGTGCTGCTTCAGGCAAAATCATTATCTCTATGAAGCTCAGAGTGTGAGAACTGGAGGCACTGAAAGCTTGTTGAGAACTGAGACCTTTTCTGCTGAAGTCTTCTGACCCTGCTCCCACTGGCCTCGTGTTTCCTTGGAGCACACGGTAGCTGGTCTGTAAATGTTTTTATTGCCTTTAGTGTAAGACTGAGGAATCCATCCAGGTGGGTCCTACTTTGGAGATAAACTAGATAGGATACCTGCTGTGCTCTCTATGTTGTCTCAGAGTGCACCTGGGGAGTGCTGGGCCAACTCAAGACAGAAGGCTAAGGGAGATTTTTTTTTCACTTCACTTTTTTNNNNTTTTTTTCTTTCTTTTTTTTTTTTTTTTTTTTTTTTTTGTAGCAGACCAATCCACAAAAACATCTGAGCTGAAGCTCTAGTTTGTTGTTCTTTTGGGGTTTTGTTCAGTGGAGTTTTTAATCTTGTTGGGTTTGCTTGCGTTTTCTTTGGAATGGAAAATATTTGCATTCTGATGTAGATATTATAATAATTAATATGATTTGTCAAGCTCAAAAGCGATAGCCCAGGCAAAAGACTGAAACTAAAGAGGAAAAGGACTGCTGTTTTATTTTGTTTATTGTTCTTCTGTGTACATGACACTTCTAGCGAACTGCTTTTAATTCTGCTACCTCTGGCAGCCAGCTGTTGATATAGGCAGGGGCTGTAAGAACAGATTGCTCCTGTGACCTATGATAATTTCTAGACAGAAAAGCCATTCTTTATAGGGCTGTCAGTGATTTGTGACTGGTTTCTGTTGAAACTGAGGTGGACCCAGAAAACAGGAGTGTAAATAATTTCTCATCTCTTAGTAAACGCTGGCCTTTCATTTTGTATTCTGACAGAATTTTGACAAAGATTTCTAGTCATAGCAGGAAAGCTTGGCCTGTTTGAAAATATTTTCTGAGGATTTGTGTTATGTTGTGAAGCAAGTTACTTGTTGCATGAGCAGGATTACAGGTCATATGTCTTGGCAACAGCCTTACTTTGTGAGGTTCTTTCGTGTATTCACTTTATTTGCACTAGACAGCAATAACTACTTTTTACTTATTAGCATGTCTAATGTTTTACTTGGTGCTGTGAAAAAAAGCTCAAGAGCATCAATATATCCTTTTCACAGTTTCCAGATGTCATATGAGTGTTACCCACTTGTGCCTGTTCTCTGGGTAAGAAAGGATACCTCAAGACAGTGTGAGTCTCTTACCCTCCACCATAGAGACTAGGCCAGAACCATATGCTGAGTAAAATAGAGAAGGAAGCTTGTATCCTATATCATAAATGTATCTGCCATGTTTGTCACTGGTGATCCTGTATTGCCAACATTTAGCAGGCCCTTATGCCTTAGTGTTATGCCTTATGACTACAACTGGAGACTTCCAGTCCAGCTGTGGATGTTGTACCAATCGACTAAACACAATAAGGGAATACCTTCCATCTGGAAAGTGATGGTGTTGTCCAGGTTATCACTCGAGGCAGGTGATTGGGGCAATTCTGGTTGACTTTGTCACAGACTTCCCCAGTGACAGTGGAATGAAGTCTGACTGATGCTCCAACTGCAGTGATTCAAATCTATCAGGGTCTGGAATAGCTACCTCCCAGAAGGAGATTTTGTTCTGCTTCAGAACTGGTCAATACTACTGTGCCCGGAAATACAGCATGTAACTTTGGACCTGGTATTTCTTTGTAGTACAGTGATGGAAATGACCTTTCAGAAGGTCCTGGAGGTAGAAACTTGCTGTTGTTTTTACCAGTGAGTGGTGTCCAGGACCCTAGCGATAACCCTGTCATGAATTTGAGGGCGGACTCTCACCAACCGTGTGTTCTGGTGTGGCTGGTTTGAAGCTGTTATTTGCTCTTGTGTTACAGAGTTGGAGTTTAACCCGTGAGTTAAAACATGCAGCTGACCTTGCGGTAAATGCCAACACACTTTCCACACACTGCTATCTTTTTTTCTCTTTTTGAAATTGAGTTTGTTCACTAAGGCTTAGTATAGGTGGTACATCAGAAGATACCCAGCCAGTTTTCTTTTAGGTATCCAAAGGCCACCAATATGACTATGGACTGGATGGTCTCATTTGGGTTGCGCTGATCAGAGACTGTCTTTGACTTAGAAAGGAGATGCGACCATTAAGGTTGTATGAAATCTGAGTTTCTTCTTTCTGCTTGTTCCCTTGGAAAATACTGTGAAGTCAAAAGTTGGAAATGGATTCTTTTGGATATCCTGTAAACCACTTAACTGCAGTAGACAAAAAAAGTGAATTTAGCTGATAGTCTAATTATGAACAAGTAGAATATCCAAGAGCTTGCCCTCATTTTGTGCATTCAAAAGAAGTGTTTTTTCTTACTGTGTTTAATCAGTGCGTTACATCTTGTGTATAGTGATAAGATGGTGAACTTCATGGAAGTGGTTTGATGATGACAGCATCAAAGTGCTGGAGTTGCTATGTGAGAATTGTACTTTGTCTCCCAGTATTTGGATCATATTTCATGGTGAATGCTAATTTTTTTAGTTCATGAAGACAGGTGGTGCTTCATTGCCTCTAAAAATGCCTTCACAGGAGAACAATTGGTTTGTGTATCCTATAAAGGCTGTTGTATCAGTCACACAATTTTTACTGAAATTGGGTGCCGTTTTGGTTTTTGCTTTCAGAATTGGCTCTTAAATCACTGTGTGTGTCAATTGGCTGAATATTGTTTTGATAGGTACTGTTGCTTTATAAACATAAGGTTTAAAATGAGTAATTTTCAGTTATGAGTCAGCAGACAGATTTGTAGTCTTTATTAATGTGCCTGCCTTTCAGAAGGAAACCAAAACTTTTTCACTTTTCCTCCACTTGTGGCTTTTATAGTTAAACTTGAAACCTGTTCTCCAAGATGGTACAGCAGTGTAGTTTGGGTTTAACAAAGCTTCTTGAAGAAAACAAACAGAGGTGTGTCACTTTCATGATGCTTCTTTTCTGGAGAATGGAATTTTTGATGTAGATAAGTAACTTGAGTCTTCTGTGTTTAGTTAATGCTTCTGATAGTGTATACTTTTATTAAACCCTTGTAGTTTACTTTTACTCTTTTTTAGCAGCATTCTTTTTAGAATTTGTGCTGAAAGCCATGTCTTGGAAATAAATACAAATAGAATTTTACTTCGAATGTGAGTAAATAGAATGTGATGATACTTTCCTGCCATTTTGTGTGTTACTTGAAGCTTTTATAGCCTTCATCTTTGGGAGAGATGTATTTGTACTCCCAATTTGCTTTCAACACTCAGTGTGGATGTTGCTTTGTTTACTTCTCTCAGGACTGAATCTTCTAGCAGGTATTGCTTGCTACAGCCCTTCTTCAGTAGGTTCTTTTGGTTGTATTCAGCCTCGTACATTGACCTTTGTAGTCATGAAGGGTGCCCTTTTGTGTGAAAAGAACTATCCACTGAAAGCCTTCTCTAGTTGTGATGTGTTGTCTCGTGATACTATTAAATCTAGTAGTTGTTTTGAACACGTCAGGCATCACGGAAACAAGTCTTAAAGGTGATTCTGCCAATTTAGTATTCTGTAATCCTAGAGCTATACTTTTTGTTTGTTTGTTTTAAACTACTTCTTTAAAATTACTTCTAGTCCTTAGGTCTGCCAGTTGTGCTGTTTTGGTTTGATAGTGTCCCCCTCTTGGCTCTGCCTACTGTTGTGCTGCTTTTTAATAGCAGAATCATTTGGAAAGGAAGGACAGTTTTTATTTGCAGTTCATCTTGCAGACTGATAATACTGTTGGTATGTTGATATTTTTCTATAACCTTTTCAAACTGAAAAACACGCATATGCTTTATTCTAGATTGTGAAATGGTCAGACTATTGTTCACCGTTGGCCTATAAACCTGGTGAGCCTTATAAGTTAATTGCTGAAGCAAGTGTAGATAATTTCAGTAACCTTGGAATAGCATTCATGGAAGATAGGCTTCAAATGGATAATGGAATGGTGCCGCACAAGATTGTTTGTAAGTATCTTCACAAATTGTTTTTAGTAGTAGAACATGTTTTTCTTGGTTATTTTAGGACTGTGCATATAGTCTTTATACCTACATAAACAAACATGCTTTTATTTTGGCACAATGTTTTCTTCTTGTTGTCATTCTAGGCAGTTGATCACTCTGTAACACTACCGTATTTTATACTGAATACTGTCAAATACAGAGATCCTTGAAAAGTTAGACCACTTTTTGAGTAAGTTTCTCTTGTTACAGAATGTCTTACAAATGCAGCAACAGAAATAACAGAAAAATGGATCAAAAGATGTCTGGAATAAAAATCCCTCTTTTTCTTTAATGCCTCATAAGCTACTGCCAATAATTGACCTTAGTATGATGAGATCTCCAAGTATCCAAGGTGGTGTTTAATCTTTTGCAAATGCTTGAATGCATAAATGTCACAAAGGTGAAGTTAGAAAATATTGTTTCTCTAAGTCTTGTCTGTTAGATTAACTAATCTATTTGGAAAAAAAAAATACAGAAGGCTTTAGGCAAATGTTCTGTTTGATCACATTTGAAATAAAAGTGTGTTCAAAGCTAAACATAGATTGAGAACAATTGCTGTAACTTGAGCATCTTAATCCTTTAATCACTGGCAGAAAACCTCACAGATGCTTTCTAAACAGGGAGAGGGATAACCAGGGGAAGGAGTGTGGTGTCATTGCTAATTGAATTTTGAATTTTTGGTGGATGGTTTATTTCTTTAGGGCATAGTTTTAATGATATCAATGCCAGGAGCCATTGTGTCCTCCTTAATTTAATAGTTTCAGTGAAGGCAGGGAGGGAGTTCATGGCTAATTCCACAGAGAGGAGAAGGAAGTAGTAGTGGTTGCACTTGTAAAACCATTCTTAAATGCAATTATTTTCTGTGCTGTGGGAAGTCCAAGCTTCACCTCCCTTTGCTGCATGAGATTTAGAACGGTGCTGGAAAAAAGAAGTTCAGAAGTGCCATAATATGCAGTCTGTAGGGTACTGTAACGTAGGGAGCTCTTGGGGGTAGAGATATGCTGCCTTTTGATTTGGGATTTTTTTTTCTTTCTTTTT
>VZTL01003756.1:3103-13550 GCA_013400535.1 Scopus umbretta
ATCAAGGCACAAATATTTACAGTGATCTGGCAGCACATCTAGAAGTCAGGAAGCTGATACACAATACCGTGTATACATCACATGGTAGGGTTCATCTTACCTAACTCTATCTACCTGAAAGGCAAGCATCAGGTCTAAGCTAGTCATATTAGCTCCCTGAATAGTCACCAGAGATAGGCGTTTCCAGAGGGCAACTTATTCCATGACTTTAAGATGCCCATCTTTGGCAAGATAAATCCAACCCTAAGAAAACCTTATCGTCTACATTTTTCACTTCAGAATAAAAGATCACTGTCAGCCTTCCCAGCTGGCAAAGAGCAGATGAGATCTGTACTTATCATTCATCTGATGGGCGAGTGAGGCTCTGGAGAAGGCAATGGAAATGCCCCGAATTGCTGCAGCTGAAAAACTATGGTCATTTGCCTACATCAGACTAACTACCAAGGGTCCCCTGGCCTGACCCTACAAAAGTTTTGCATTAATCTGAATACCTTTGCTAAAGATATTTGCGGAAAACTAATCTGAGCAAAACTTCGATGGATCAAATCTGTTGCTTTCAGTGTGAAAGCAGAATCCTCCTTGGAGCAGCTCCAGCTAAATCTCCTTTCTGGGAAATGAAACATTACAGTTACACATTAAAGAAAGTGATCGCTAGGACGTTCATTTCCTGGGTATAGGAAATGGGTTTTTATGTACAGTATTCTTGCTTAAAAGAAGTCTCCTTGTAACTTGTTTCACCAGTGATTCAAAAGACGATGACCATTTAAGTCATGTGTCAGGTCCTAACGCAGGCTGCATTCACTTTTACATTTAAATGCACACATGCACATAAAAGCAGCCATCAGAGTACCATTACATCAAGAATATACCATTACATCAAGATTTATTTAACTGAATCCCCCATAATTAGGCCATAACATATGATTAAGCAGTTGTTAACTGTGTCGTAGGGAAATCTACAAAGGGAATGAAATATTTAAAACAGTAATAACATACCTATCCTGCTTTGCTATTTATGCACAGTTAAACACATAAAAACAAAGGAGCAAGTCTTAATTACAAGGACAATTTATTTTGCTGACCTTCTTATTGGGACACATGCCAAACCCACTGGGGGTTGGTTTGTTGGTTGATTTGGTTGATTTTGCAGCAAAAATGTTCTGGCCCATTGTTGGAGACGCTGCAGTTGTCTGCCCGGAGAAAGCAGAGCGTTTCGCAGTGCTAATTTACAGCCTTCTTGACTGGTCAAGGGCAGCCATGAAGTATACAAATTACAGTTAAAAACAGAGATGGCTTTATGGAATGTCAATCCGGTGGCTTCTAAAGGTGCGGGGCCAGGAACGCATACATCTCATTCCACGCTGCCTCTAAGTCCATTTTCATCTTTTCACTTTTCCCCTTGGATCCCTGAGCTCCACTTCAGTTTTGAACTTACATAGGAAGGCAGGAGGTTAAACCAAACTGCTAACTGTGTCTCTTCAAAACTGACATTTAATACAGGGTATAAATCACTGTGGGAGCCTGTTATTCCTTCAGGAATGCAATTACATAGGGTCAAATAAAACATGAAAGAACCCAACAAGTTTTAAAATGTAGTATGTTCTCAAAAGCAGGCAAGAAGGAATGCAAAGCAGTCCAAATATGCTAACATCCACATGTTGTCCTGTATGAGGGGGATTAGAAGGAAAGGTTTCTGTTCTTTAATGATTATGTTGTTAAGCATAGGTATGTATGCAGGTTCAGGGCTCTCACTGAATACCAGTCCATTCAGGGAGCTTTGGGCAGATTACTGTATTTATTTAAAGCAGGTGTCTTTTATGTATCTCATTATTTTAATTGCCACTGTAGCCCTATTTAAGATACCATGGCCATTTAGCACACAAATGGGATATGCAAAATGGACATTCACCTTCTCCTCAAGGCTCTGGGCCCAGAACGCATTGCCCATTCATCTGGACCCTAGCGAGGGATGTTGTTGGGAGAGATAGCATAGTATTGCAAAATCATCTCTTTGATAAGCAAACATCTGCCTCAGCCGATTTAGGCCACCTCAGTCTCTCAGTCTCATCGGTTTGCCTTTGAAACAATGGAGAACAACAGGCAAATACATAAATGAAACTTCACGAAGCCTGCTAAAATCTGAGCAAAAGACAGATTAAGCAGGTTCAGCACCTCCTATAAAATCACTCACTGTCACCATTCACATTTCACTTACATTTCTCTGAGCACAGAAGAACCCTTCTGCTTTCATATTTATAGCTATGTGTTTAAATAGCCTAGAAGGAAAAATCGTACAGCTAGAGATTCTAGCAAATTTTTAAGGCCAATTTTTGCCACCCTCAATTTCACTACGCTGCATTTTACACCTTGAATAGTTAAACTAAGCAGACTTTGAAGTTTCTTCGCTGAAAATCTGGGATTTATTGAAGGCAACTATTTTATCTGAAAGTCTTTTTTTTTTAGCCAAATGGGATTTTTTAGTTCAAAATGAAAGGCTTTACGGAAAAATAAAATTTTGAGCGTCTTAAATTGAGAATTGTTGGAAATGTTTCCTTTTCTCTTTTAAAGAAAAATTACTCCTCCCCAAGAGCAAGTGATGTTTAATAAATATGTGTAAGAGAGCACTTTGCTTTTTAAAAATCTTAAACTTTTAACTTGCTTTAATATTGCTTTTAAAGTTTTGCTTTTCACATTTAAAAAGAAAACTTGCACTTGTTAACCCTGTCCCTCTCTAAGAAAGTAACACAAATAATACCTTACTTACTAAATTTTTTCCAGAAAAAAAAAGGAAGTAAAAAAGAAATACATTAAATAACTATTTTTTTTTAAACAAGCAGAAAAAGTGGAAAAACCTTAACAAACTGGGGGGGGGGAAGTAGAGGTTTCCTCCAGATCTTTTAAAAATTACTTTTCTACAGCAAATTTCCCAATGGGAAAATTACAAGCGGGGATTTTTTCCTACAAAACCCTATAGCTCCAGCTAGCAGATTCACTGATTTCACCTCCACTAAGACTGCCAGAATAAAACCTTAGATTTCTCTCACTTGTTTTATAGCAACCCACTGCATTACAGTTACATGGGTCACTGGTCCTGCCAACACTTACATATATTCTCAGAATGAAGCCTGTGAATAAGCTTGAGCAGAACAAAAGCTTTGTTAAAGGTAGAGATAGAACTACTGTCTATTATAAAGATTATTAAATACTTCCTATTTGAAGAATATGGCTTTAGTGGCTTAAAATGTTGCCCTGCTCCAGCCATATGGGTGAAATAACTCATGTTAATCATGGGCCTCAGGGTTGGTTTGCGTGTGGGGAGGATTTTTTCTTTAATTTTTTAATATTAGCCAGAATGGCTCACCTGTTTCAGAGAAAGAGGTCTGGGGAACAAATACTGCTGAAGGGTTTTCTCAAACAATCCCTGAGCCCTTCAGTTTGAAATGTTCTAGTGTCCTAATTCTTTGCAACAAGGGCTTAAAAATTGCTAGGAGGGGAGTCTCTGGATAAAGAACAGACCTTTCACTTGTCACGTGAAAACGCCCCCAAATGCAACCAAATTACAAGCGTTTGTAAAACTGCTGTTTGCACTGATGTAAAAATGGAATGGTGTGACTGCACAGAGCCAGGGGTCTACAGCACCACTTCCCAGGCAGGGAGAAGATTTGCAAAGAGTAATTCTAGAAAAGAAAGAGAGCGCTAAAAAAGTGTTTAGCAAAATTTGAATTTCACTCCCAATCTGAGGCTATCTTCCATGCTTAGAGGACTCCCCTTTATAGTATTGTTTGGAAAAATATTTACAGTGAGGAAAACCACATCCTCACAGAAAGCACCCACAAAAGCTGAGGACACAGTGGTTTTCTTAGTTCAGGGCCATTGCTGGCAGAGGTGCAGGGTTTGTGTGATGCTGATGACCTGAAAGCATCATGTGAGACTCCAATCCTGGTGCCTGTGACATGCTTGGAGCCTGTCACTCTGCCACAGTTCCATGTGCAATTAGCTTAGAAGATGCTGATAACCTGGCAAAAGTTCAGACATTTTTCATCCTTTCTAGAAAGTCATCATTCCTTCAGCTAAGAAGTCTATCTATCTCCTTCAGATCTAGTTTCTTGAGCTTTCCTCTGCTGAAAAAACTAAACCAACATACAAAGTTACAACGACTAGGGATAACATCCCTGCACTTCTGTGATAACGCCAGAATATTCATACTGGGTGTGGACTCCTCTGCGTGTCTGCAGAAGGGTTGCCCTGGATCACAGCCATTCTGTCTGCCAGTTCATGACAGAGTCCCTCCTTTCACAACAAATCCCACCTTACCATCTACAGAGGTCTGATGAGGCTGTAGGCTTATTTCAGCCACACTTTCAAATTAACATCAGTTTGTCTTCCTTATGCAGCGTATCCTGGGAAGGTAACAGACTTTTCATATACTTGACTTGAAATATGTGAAAACCCCAGATATTAAAACCCCTCTTTAGCAGGAGAGTGAAAGGTTTCCTTCACTAAACATGGAGCAAACAGAACAATGTTATGTCCATTTGCTGTATATCTGAGCCTGTTCCAGTAAAAACTCCATGCACAAGCTTAGTCACATAGGACGTGCTGAGGACAGGTTACCCGACTGCAGAAAACCCCGTATCTAAGGCATGCCTGCACAGTCAAGATAGAAGTCGAATGCTGCATGCGTACAAAGTTAAAGTTCCATCCTTTTAGCTGTGTTTGGTACATCTGAGAACACAGAGTATGCAGTGGTCCCTCAAGGAGAAATATAGAAGTCACTCAACAACTAAAACTTAAACGCTGAATGCGCTTGAGTTGGGAGGAAGCAATTACAAGCCAGCTCTGAATACTGAAAAAAGTAGCATATGGAGTTGCAAATCTGGTGATAAGATTTATTATACTGAAACTGATACCTTAGAGAAAAGAAAATGCAGTGCCTTTATTGAAGGAGAAAAGATCAACTTGATCACTCATAAGCTTATAGCACCAATATCAATATTAATACATACTTCAGAAGAAATATTGGGTAACGGATAAAGAAAGCTGTGGCAAAACATGACATAGGGGACAAACTTCAGTCTGGCTATAACAATGGCAGGCTTCTGTACCCAAACATTGGGTAAACCAAACCCTTGAGATGTTGCCACACAAAATTACTAGTTAAACAGGAGAAGATAGGGATAAGACAAGTGTTGTAAGGAGGATAATGAATTGGCTAAAATGGAGATGACAGCAAGTTGTACTGACAGAACAACTGAACTGAAGGGGGGTTACTGGAGGAATTCTCAATATCAGCCATGGGATAATTGCATTTAACACTTCCTCTACCCGTGCTGCTGCAGAATATGGAATTGTTTCTAATCAAATTTGCTGAGGCACAGAGTTAAAAGATCATCAATACCAGGAAGATCAGAATATCATACCCAAGGAAATGATACACAAAATCACTCAGGGACTAATACAACATCCTACAACAGTCATTGATGTTGTATAGGGCACTGGTGATTCTTCCTCAAGACTACTCTGCTCATTCGTATTTGAATGAGATTAATTCAAACTGGGATAAGAGTGGAAAACAGGTGAAAAGACTGGTCAGGCTACCGGAGGACTAACTCGGCAAAAGTCAGCTACAGCAGCCTAGCTTGGTGAAATCAGGTGGATCAAAGTCTTGGGGGAGCCACCTCAGGGGACAACAGCATGATAGTAGAGGGATGGAGTAAATGAAATGTCAATGCTGGCAAGTGTGGCCAGAAAGGGGAGGATTTCTGAAGATCATGGTCACGGAGTTCACAAAAAGGACCCCAAGAGGAGCACCAAAAGTCTGAAGCTACACCCTGACTGGGTTAGAAACAGTTATAAAAGGAGGCTGCTTGCTCTCATTATGGGGAGCTCAGCTAGCAAAAGGGAGAGAGACTTAATCTCAAAAATCTGATAAAAACAACACTAAATATGGGTTATTCAGCAGGAGGAGGAGAGTGTTGAAAGAAGGAACATGACTTAGCAAGCACTTAGAGCTGAACATCTGTGTTCTCTGCTGATAAAGTTGTGGCTCAAATTCTGTTGTCCATTTCTTAAACACCTTGAGTGAGCACACAATTCAGAGTAACAATCAAATGCAAAAGGCACTATGTGTTAGATAGAATTTCCATCCCCTAGAAAGAAGCCAGCATTGAACTAGAACTGCCCCAGACATCAGCAAATGCATGAATTACTAGGTGCTGTTATCTTAAGATTTAAAACAAGGTTCTGGTTTGGAAAATCCAGGTCAGAGTCAGGGTTTCAGAGTAAATCATATACCATGTGCATTGGCAGTTACTGTGTATGCCATAAACACAATGAGTAAGCTGTAGGGGCAGACCCTGAGGATCATATTCAGCTGGTGCTGGATCTGTCTTATCCCACTGGTGAAACTGGATTTTGACTAAATATTGTGCTAGAGATCCTCGTTCCACTAACACACATACACACACACACACACGCATGCATTCAGGCAGGCAGACTCATAAACTTTAACTACATGCAGAAATTCCCATATTGCCTTTTGGATATGATCCAGAACATGAAGAGGTGCACTGGTGGATGATCAGGACTCACCAGGTACAAAGCCTTCTCTTTTCTCCCTGGATTGAGTGCTGTCATGAGCTGCCCTATTGTCTTTGCAATAAAACTCATCAAATTCCACCAGTATAAAGTAACGAGCTGTAGCCCTTCTACCAACCTACATCTGCTATGTAAAGCAGGCCAAGAAAACGACCCACGATGTCAACTCTTCATTCTGTTCCTCAGATCATCAACTCTCTGAAAATAACAAAATCTGAAAGGCATATGGACCTCCTCATAAAAACAACAAACACACAAACAAACCCTCAGATGCGTTTCCTGAGTCAGCAGGATCTGTCTGCTAATTATTACCGTGCAGAGAGCCCAACTATCCTGTAGCCAGAAATTACCCAAGAAGAGGGCTGAGTTCTTCCCCCCAAGCTGTGCTGTTTGGGCAGGCTGAACTCCTTCAGCTCTGGCGAAAATGGGGAGGATTTAGCTCCCCAAGCCAGGATGGCCACAAGACCTAGAAGGCTAGCAGGGGACTTGTGGTGGCCAGCAAGGGCTGCTTTTACCCTTACCTGCCCGCCTGTGCCTCTCATGTGTAGACAGCATGGGCTCTGCAGAGGCAGAGAACCCCTCTCTGGCTCAGGAGCCCTTGAGGAGAGGTTTTGACCTGCATGGAGAGAAATATGGATAGACAAATGGTGCCAGGTCTGGAATAATGCACACTGGGAAAAAAAAAGAGGGGGAAAAGTTTGTAGGCACAGATGGTTTTGGCCCTGAAGCTCTCTCCCTCACCAACCCCCTCTGCTAACCTCAGAGCCTCAAAGGAAATGTCTCCATGGGGCATGGGAGAAAGGAGACAGGAACAACACAAGGCTACAGCATCCTACACAAACATGACCTTCCTCGCAGACCTGCCAGGACCTGGTCTCTCCTCTTTGCAAAGGGCAGAGGGGAATGATGTGACCCAACAGGGCAATTACCTTCAGCAGATGGGCCCCCCGTGCAGCCCCCACGTCTCAGCTCAGAACTGCTGCCAGCCCTCTCTTCCAGGGAGAGGATAGAGCTCACCTCCCCATCCAGAAAAAAAAGTAGCATCTGTGGGAGAAAGACATATGTCTGGCCTCCACCGTGAACCCTGCGCCTGGCAGGAGAAAGCGATGCCGATTCCAGCCCCAGCTTTTCATTCCTGTTGTAACAGTCATAAACGCCTGCTGAAACCTAAGAAGAACAAGACTGTAATCCTAATAAAACAACATTCTGGAACCCTGAAAACTAGATGGAGGCTTCTCAAGCCAACTTTAAAATTGTATTCGTTTTTCCAAAAGCTGCACTTTCTGTGTGCCGGCTGGATGGACGCTGTCGGGCTGACCCCAGGAAACACTGTGATGTGGTATTTCTGCAGGGAAAGCGCAGAAGGCAGTCCCTGCAGCATAGCCGCCATCCTGTCCCCAACATATAGAGAGAATCCCCTGTGCCCAGGCTCTCAAGGTCGACTCCTAAAAGCAAGCCGGGATCTTTGTCTCCAAAGCCAGCCGCCTTTTCCAGGTGCTCCGAAAGCCTGACTCAACAGAGCAGGCACAGACTGTGCTTGTTTGGATGCAAAAGCTGGTGCAAAGACACAAGCCTTCCATGCTGAAATCTTTCCCTCCCTATTTGGACTGTTGTGTTGAACAGAAGCCCTAGGACGTCCCTTCGTGCACCAGCCACCCCTGAAGAGAAGAGCAGGAAGAAAGGGGGTTCAGCTTTCCCTCCTCTCCACCATGCAGCGGGCAGCTCTCTGGGGAGACAAATAACGGCTGTGCTCACTAACTGGCATGCGTCTCTAGCAAGGCACTGTATCAGCTAGTGCTTCTCTGTGGTCCTTTAAAAGCAGAAGAGACTGACCAGCAGTGAGCCTGAGGGTGGCAGATCCTCAGCGACTGTAAATTTGCATCCTTCCCCTGGCATCGGAAGAGCTGGAGCTGCACCAGCGAAGGAGCTGCTCTCTGGAACGCCTGTGTGTCGAGCTGTGCTGGCCCTTTCAGAAAGAAAACCCCTCTGTTGCCAACTCTTGTGATTTTACTGCAAATCTTCCCTGATGTTACGTGAAACCCAAGCTCCTGATGTGCTGCTCTATCCAGCACTTTCACTTTAAGAAAAAAAACTGTGGTCCTTATGGTCTTAAAGAAAACTCTTTTCAGGAGGTGGCCTGGACACATGCTAAAGGCTAAAAGTAGCATTCACAGAATAAAACCATCTCATGATTTTTAAAAGACTCTTGCAATTCCGGAGGCCCGACCTGTGATCTAGGGAGCGACCGGCTATAGACAACCCAACAACTGATTGGGAAAGTGCATTGTCTGATGACAAGTATTGGTTTCTTGGTGGTAGAAAGCATTTGACAGCCATCTAATCAGCTCTGCAGTAATGACCTGTAGCAATGACGGGAGTCAGTCCCTGCAGGGAAAAGCACATTTGAATTGCAAATGCCCACGGGGCTCTAGCAACATTTATCTGGTAAACCGCATTTTCAATCATCACATTGGCTTAGAAGCAGCAATTAATTAACTCTACTAACTCACCAGTGAAGGAGGAAACATTTTTTTCAGGCAGCGGCTCGGGAAGTTTTGAAGGTGCATGGAGGCTCCGTGTCCCAGCCCCGAGCCAGTGAGGCTATCGGGGTCAGGGCTGGCTTTGTAAGAGCTCAGCTCTGGCAGAGGGCGAGCTCCCCTGAGTAACCCCCTTCCCGCTGAAACACCGGGAAAAGCAGCTCGGCGTGCCCATGTGCACCCTGCTCTGAAAATCTCACCACAGCTGTCCCAGGGGAAAAGCTGTTCCCAGGCCAGAGTGCCAGAGTTCAGAAGCCATATTCTGAAAGACTAAGCTGGGTGCCGATACTGAGGGCCCCTTTGGCTTTGGGTGAATCATTTAACACCCCCATAAGCATACACTGATACACACCTCCTCCCCATGCCACAAGCCGTTACCTGCTCATTATATTAAGATCACTTTGACTTCCTTGCTTGGCCCTAACCGTGGGTGCCGAATTCTTAGAAATCTGGCCCTGAGCTATTTTGAATTGGCCCTGCAGAGCACAGCGGGAAAGACAAACCTCAGCTCATGTGTGCACTTAGCACTGCAGAAAAGGGGGCAGATCCCGACCGATTCACAGGAGCCTCAAGCATGGAAGAAGAAAGATCTGCCTGCATTAATGCACTGTTTCTGGTTTATTTTGAGTCTTTGCTGAGTGAAGCCTTTAATCTCTGCTGAGTGGAGCTTTTGTGAAGGGGGTCTTAAAGATTTGGAAAGAAATCAACAGACATAGGCAACATCACAGATCAAAATAATAGCATGTATTACTGCTGGCCATAAAAGAGTTAGCATTTCTGAGTGCGATATTCAGATGGAGGAGATTCAGCTACCAGTGCCTTGCACACACTACATTTTTCCCACTTCAGCCAATATGGGCATCTCCCCTGTGCTTCTTTCTCAGGACCTCTTCTGCAATGGAATATAAGCTGTATAAGTCACATTTCGCTTTCAAATCAGCTAAGTAGAACATTGCATGATATTTCAGTCCACAGAGAAGGGAGAGAGAGCGAGCACTTTACACTTAAATAACTAAAAGCTTCTAGTGTGACACAAAGGCAAACTTCACTAACCTTTAATTTTCCCCACTTCTTAACACACACAGATCCAATGAAATCAAATGAGATAATCCCAGCCTGGTGCAGCCTGGAAGCAGAGGTGAAAACCTCCCAGAGCTCACGCAATCAGAATAGAGCTCAGACATTGTCGACTTCCCCCTCAACTATTTCCAAATAAAACACTTTTGTTGCTTGGCTGCTCCTGCCAAATGAGCTAACAATAAAAGAAGGAACTTGCAAAGCTTCTATCCACAGGAAAAAAAAAAAAAAAAAAA
>VZTL01003756.1:13555-86479 GCA_013400535.1 Scopus umbretta
AAAAAAAAAAAAAAAAAAAAAAAAAAAAAAAAGGAAAAAGAAGTTAAGGATCTTTAGGAAAAAACAAAAGGAAAAAAACCCTGAGAAACTATAGGCCAGATCCTCTGGCCGGAGTAAATCAGCACAGGCCCAGCTCTGTTGCTTTACCCCAGGCAAATTGTGGGCCTGGTGCTATTCTGCATTTCTCAGGGGTAGGGGGTGGTCTCCACTGGAAGACTGCGACACTGCAGGATACTTTTCCATATTAAAAAGGCGCTTTTTAGCGTTTTGTCTATTGCCAGGTTTTGGGTTTATTGAGGACTCATTTGGCAGAGCCATCCTGGAAGAACAATACAGATGTTTTATGGAGAAATAAACTGGGACTTGGGCTGGATTCTTTCAGTGCTGGATTCCACCTAATTTGGAGAGAGGAATGGCTCTTTTAATGAAGGGTGCTTTCAAAACCTGTACAAAAAGCCAATATGCCCTGGGCAAAGGGAGCAGTAGATACACTGCCCCTCTCCGCTTCAGCAGCCCAGTAAATTCTGGTCTCTTTAGCTCAGCAAAAGCCTCCCTTCTCACATACCTCTTCAGCCAGGGAATCAGAGCGCCACAACTTCGTCACCACTTCCCCTCTGTACCCTCAGCTGAGTCTCTCAGAGGGAAGTGGTGGCCTCTCAGCAATGAAGGGTCTTCGCAGATTAGATCTGCCACATCTTTATAAGTAGCTGATCCTGTGGAGACAGCAGGTCTTTGTGAGCTCTCCCTCAGCAGGGACCCATAGTCATCTTCTTAATTAGCAGCATTTTTCAAATGGCATCATCCTAGACATGATGTAGGACCTTCACCCATGAAAGACTGTAAGGGAAGGGTTGAAAAAACTTTGACTCTCCACTCACTGACAGCTATGGCTAGGCACGTTGGGCTCACTGCCCTGCAAGGAAAGCAATGCTGGATGACTGAAAAATCCAGGTTTACTGTTTATTGTCTGCTACTTCTTTTCACCCATGCATTCTTCTGCCATGCATTGTGCCTAATGGAAACAACCAACCTGATTCACAACCTAATCCACTTTGTTCAGTCTCCACTCCATATACACTGAAAGAACATAGTGTGAGTACTCACTGAACCATGGCAATTGTCATCTACAGAAGAAAGTGTTTGCCCACCTCCACAGCAATACTAAGTACTCACTGTACTTTAGGTCAGATCAAGCCAGAGGAAAGCTGTAGGCTAAAAAGCCTCCTTTATCTTTTCTTTGGCTTCTTCCTTACTTCACATTATGAAAATTTTGCTCTTTGCATCAACCATCCCTTCAGACCTTTTTGTGGAGTGCAACACTTTGGTTAGCAAAGCAAAGAAAGAGAGACTCGAGTGTTAAACTGACATGCTTTCCCTGGGATTATTAAAAGTGGCCAGACGTGCTGGGCTGCGCTATCAAAATGTCCACAGTAGGAGGACTCCAAAAATGAAACATTGGAACAGAATTTATACAAGTTCCTAATCACAGTGTTGCAGGAAAATGCAGAGTAGCAGAAAACAACATAGAACCTAAGTAACTCCAAGTAGTTGATAGTTTGCAAGTCAAGGGGTTGACTGATGGAAAGAAAAGAGTTTTCAGGAATTGCTTTGGGCCAGCATCTAGCAAGGTAGATTAGGCTGGCTCTGATCCAGCCATGCCCTTAAGCACATGCTTAACTTTAACCCTGAAAGAGCCACTGAAGTCAATGGAACAATCCATATCCTCATGTCTCACATTCAAGTGCCTGCTGATTCAAGACAAGCTTGTGCACCGCTTTGTCAGACGAAATGAGCCCACCTTTCCAGTTGGAGGTTTCTGTTTCTAGCACCTGCTCAGGATGCGTGAGGTCAGTGCATCAGGCTACATCCAGGGACAGAAATCTCCTATTCTGAAACCATTTCTAACTTCTTCTAATTTATTTTCCTCTCTTTTGAAGTCAACAGCCAACTTTTCAGAAGCACCTCTGAAATCTACCCCTGTAGGAGTGGCTGGAGACATTCCTGCAAGCTCTTCCAGGGCCTGGATTTCACCGACATCTCTCTCTCTTTCTTTTCCAGTTTCTTTTTTTAACAGGCCATGGTTCTTTTTGACCTGCCTTGGGAAATTCAGTTTAGAGGATAGGTAAGTTTGTTTAAGCTGGATTTACTCAGCTTTAGAGTAGAAATGGCTACATTTAAGGCAAGGATGGAAGGTCCCTTTAAGCCCCATGGAAAGCTTGTTCAGGAGGTACAACAAGGGATACAACAAAGACAAGGAGTTGGTTTTGCCTAGCAGTTGAAAATAAAATCTGTTACTGATACTCCAGAGATAAACACTGAATTTTTAGCCACCGATGACAAGACTAACAACTGTACTCCCTGATCATTGCTGGGTTAATATATTTAATTTCCTATTTATCTGATGAATGCAGCGATAGCCAGTTATATGCTGTACAATGCAATTTTTGGCCAGGCCTTCCTTTGTGGTCTCTGTTTGCATTTGAATTAACCTGGGAGTATTAATCAGGTCATGTAGACACCCAGGAACATAAACCAACTCAAACACCCAAAAGATACACACCACACTCAGAATCAACACACAGAAACCACAGGATCGAGTGAAGTGCCCATTAACTGAACCAGATTAATCACATACACACTAAGGGAGTCCAAACATAAAACATCTGAGTCCCACCAACCCCTAACTATACAAACCTGAGTAAATACTAAAGCACGCTGAGACATGACCAGCTCACTGCCCCTACCAAATATGATGTTAGCTCCTTGAAAACACGGTCCTGTCCAGGTAAGGAAATTAGCAGCCATGAAAAGACTTCTGATATGACCAATGGTCTAAATCAGACTGAAAGCCAAGTCATTCAAGGCTGAGCACTCCCCAGGAAACAACCTCCAAAATCCATATCCTCTAAGCCCAGGTGTTATAATCCTTTCCACAAACATGCCAAGCTTGTTCCTTATAACAAGGTGGTATTTGTCCCCAGCTCCTACCAGAAGGCTGTTTCAGAGCCTTCCTGCTCTGCATAGTCACAAACCTTCCTCTGATTTAAGCCTAGTGTACTCAGGCCAATTTGTACCCATTTAGCCATGTGTTCTTTAACTTACATAGCGTATTTTCCTCTCTGATGTTTACCATCCTGATGTACAGATGTATAGCCATCACCCTTCCTCTCAGCTTTCATTTGTCTAGGTTAAAAACTTAGCTCATTCATTCTTCTCTCAAAGGACAAGTTCTCCACCCTCCCAGCACCTTCACCATCCTTTTCGGTATGCAGCCCAGGTCAAACTCACACTTCAAGAACATGGGGACCAGACTTGTCCATAGGATGCCACATGAGGCTTCACCAGTTCCTGGGGAATGGCATACCTACCTTCTCCAGGAAGAAACACTTCCCAGGATACATCTGAAGCTGTGCATACCTTTTTCAGAGCCCATCCTGTGACTGAACTATCCACATGTGTTTCCTCTCCTTTGTCATCTACAGCTGACGAGTCTCCAGTTTATAGTGGAAATTCTGATTACTCCGTAAACTCATGACTTTGCATTTTGCACTACTGGATTTCATCTCATTTCTATTACTCCAGTCTTCAAGGTCATCCAGTTCTTTCTGTATGGCACGCCTCCCAAGTTTGTGTCATCAGCAGACTTCAGCCACATGCTATGTTTTGTGCCAAGGTCATTCATGAAAATATTAAATGAGATCCGTCCTCAAGACGAATCCTTGAAGAACTCCGCTCATATACCCAGCCAGATACTTTCCCTTTTAACGCTACTTGTTTTTGTCACTCAGTCAGTTCTTCAAGCGTCTTAGCAGTACTCGTTCTAATCTCCAATTTCTGTAGCAAACATGCAAATGGCACAACATCAAATGATTTACTGATGTCCAGATAGGTATGGCCCATTGCATTCCTCTTGCTGAGAAAGCCCAGCTATCTAACCCAAGAAAGCTGCCAGGTTTGGCATAACTTCTCCCTGGACTCACACAAATTATTCAGGATGCCACCTTACTCTTTTGACTGTGACTTCTCTTGACATCTATTTCCCTCAGGAGCCACAGGTCTGCTGGCCTCAATGGAGGCCCCCATGTAAGTACCCTCTTGCCAGCTGGCCCATGGCTGTGGAGCTCATTTCCCATAGGAGCAGAACGACCATGAACCTCAGTGCTACCAGCATGACAGGAAAATAAAACACAAATAAAGCCTAACCCTTATGCAGAAAGACTGTCTGAACTCTCCCAGAGCGACGCCCTCAAGTAAACCAGCTCATAGTTAGCCAGTTTTCATATGATAATGAAGATACCACGAGGACGGTTCAGCTTGCTGGTAGGCAAGATCTTACACCTGCCCAACCTATTCTGTAGTGCCAGGTTCCTACGAATCCTTACGCCATTGTGCATTAAAACTAACACTGTTAAATTAATGTTGTTAAAACATGGAGCAAGTACCACTAATGAAAGAGGTGTTGGCTGAGTTACTGTAATTTTGCCTATTGTAATAACACTGTTACGAAGAGGCATGCGGTTTGATGCTTATGCAGATAGATGGCTTTATGTACTAGCATGTTATTGTTGATAAAATCCACTCACTGCAGTACAAACTTGCGCCTATTTTTGTCTCATCTTAAGCAGGGAAGAAAAGAGAGTGACAACAATCCAAAGGGAATAAAGGTTTTGTTACTTTCCTCTGATAACGCTAGGAAATAAGCAGCTTGCCATTCAGGATTCATTGGTATTCACTGTAATAAACACATTTCCTGATGTACGTATATGATTATAACAAGCACTGTACAAAAATGACACTGTAATTTAGGAAGAAGACAAACACAAGTGATGTAGTTCAAAGCTTCGCTGCACTCGCTGGATTTTTTGTTTGGTTTTCTGTTTTGTTTTTAACTGACTCTCCATGCCCACAAAAGCAAGGATAGCCTCAAGGGTTGCCCCAGCTGAAAAGCATCTGCAGTGATCCCCGCTGACCTTTCTTTCTGATAGCACCCTGCCTGCCTTTTAATGGAGGCCTGAACCGAGTCAGAGGTGAAACAGATAAATGACTGAAGATCCAAATGTTTTCTCAACAGGCAAGTTCCCACACGCTCAATTTTCTTTTCCTCCATGAAGAACAAGAGGGGAAAAAATTGCAAGTGATTAGCTAATGAACATCTGTTTTGCTTTATTTGTGCTTCCTTGCAGCCAGGGGTTGCATTTACTAATTTTTATTTCCTACTAAAAACAAAAAAAGGACCATTTTCTTTCCAAAGCCTGTAGAGGAGTAGGCTCCTCACAAGTGTGGCCGTTCTTTCCACCACTGTGATTACCTGGCCCACATGCCACGTCCTGTGTGGTTACCTTCCATCCTGAACGTTTCATGTGGTTTGACATGTCTTTAATTTAGACAATCAGACCACGTCTAACCTGAAACAAAAACACTCTTTGGAGATCCTGCGTCCTTTTTGAATTCTGCAGATGTCAACCCAGCAGGACGCGATGTCGAACTGCTAATTATATGTGTAATTACATACTAAACACAAATATTATCTGATATAAATATAGACTGATTGTGCTCTTGCACTACTGACTGCTAAAAATAGATGATTTAAGGCCCAGCTCTGCACTGACTTCAGATTTGGGTAACACCATTGATTCACGTTGACTCGTGCGTGCTCACTTCAGCTCCTGAATTCATCCCTCTACTTGTTTATTTTCAGGGGTTTTCATAGAACTGAACATTTGACCTTGCACAGGAATAATCAGAGATGGTATTTATGAACAAGCACCTCCGAAGGAAACAATAATTTGGAGATCTGCTCTCCTTCCACCTCATAGAAATCCAGTTTTCCAAGAGGGCTTAAGCACTCACCTGAACCTCCCCAGCCCTTTCAGAGAGTTTTAAGCAGGTTCCCAAAATCTTTTGCTGCTTTGGGGAACTGCAGCCTTTCTTTGTGTGGTCAATTCATTTCAGAGGCAACTATGGCTCATTCATTGTTTACGGTTGCCCAGCACTGAAGCAAGGGTTAAGGAAATAAATTGCTAGCCATAAACCCTTTAAAAACATGGTTTAGTTTCTTCCTCCCACTCCCACAGATTTACCTTCCACTTGCTTTGCCAATGAGTTGCTCATTCCAGTCTGTCTTCACTGCAGTCACAAAGACCCCTAACCCTTGATGGTACATTTTTATTCAACAGACTAAACTCCAAAATTATTGAAATGGCCATTTATGGCAAATCTTGGAGCCAGAGCCAGAGCAAAGTTGCAGAAATGTAAATCTGGAGGGACATTCATGTGACACTTGTAACTGATATCATACTCTGCCCCATTTTATCACCCCCATCTTTCTTTATCGTCAGACTGTCCAACCAACTTGTTCTCTAGAGAAGGATCATAAACCCACAGGTAATTGCAGGATGGCCACACAGACAGTAAAAAGAAAAGCCTGCAGATGGGTAGTTCAAAGACAGATTTCTCAAAAAACACCAAACCACCGAAAGGAGCCAAGCTGTATCTCATTTGTGGATGTACTCAGCATCTATAAGTTTATTTAAAATCAGCAATAGCTGCAATATGCAACGCCTATCAAAATCAGACATTTACCCACAACTGTGGCTTTTGAAAGACGTGATTTACTTCAGAACTGAAGAAGAAATAACAGGGCTTTTAGACAGACTAATAAATGTATGGTCCAGATACTTTTCCAGTAGCATATTTATTGTTCAAGGCCTCCAGTCAGCAGCACACTTAATTTTAAGCACATGCTTAAGTGCTTTACTGAACAAAGCCGAAATGTGGACCTACCAGGCAGCTCAAGAAAAGTGCTTTCACATTAGTCATCCTTCATGAGCAATGATAGCAACTGAGCTTTTTACCATTATATGCACAATCCAAGCTTAGAAGCAGCTTTTTTCTTTGCAGCTGTAATCTAGCAGAGAAGGCAGCAGCCTTGGGGAGTAAGAAGGACTTTCCTTGCTTCTCAGGCTGCCCCATATGGCCACTAGATGATCCAGTATGGAGCCCTGGAAAGGCTTCATCCAGCACTGCAGTGGCAAGCGTCTGGTGCACAGCTTTCAGAGCAGATGGTGGTACTGACTTACAGAAAGGTAAAGGAGGCAGGATTAGACAATCACCACACTGTTACGCCAAATAATTTTATGCACCTGACAGAGTTAATACACATCTGGCAAGGTTAGAGGCTCACCGAAGTCTGAATATTGCCTAGCATCCCACCTGCCCCAGCCATTTAGTTTGGGAGACAAGGAAAAGATCCAGGGTGACCACATACGTTACAGATGTGTGAAATCCTCCTTGCGTAGTGAATGCACACGGTTAATATTCTACTCCAAGGATTGTGTCCAGAAAAGGGACTGCTGGTACCTCTGCAATCTTTAAAAGAGAAAGAAAAATAATAACCATATATGATTCTATAAGATGTGTGGTATCAAATGAAACCTGTGTCAGTCAGAAGACTGCAGGGCTTGTTTTGATGTAAGAGGCAATTTCAGAGAATTAAAACGTTGCCAGCAGATATCGATTTCCAGCAAGATTCAGCAACTGTGATTAGTCACAGCTCCTCAAATAGGACACGAGGCAGGTAGGAGCATTCATTTGCTGAGGACAAGGGTTTACGCAATGGTGGGCGACTACCAGCACGAGCAGTCCCACAGACTTGTCATTAGCCTGACCTCGCCGGGGTCACTTATGAAAGAAATTGCTTGACCTGATGTGTCTGGAGATCCCCAGACTGACCCCCAGAGTCTGTAAGCTGCCTCTCTTCACTGAGGTGCACACATACAAGAAAGAGGAGCTCTGTGAGCTCTGGGCCTCACGAAGCCTGGGTTCCTTTAGACTTATGCTTTATGGATGACTGACTGACTGTTTAACTGAATTGTGCTTGCAGTGTGAGCTTCTCCTGTATAAGACGCTAGAGAATCCTCATGGGAGCGAGCGAGATGCTCCAGCTGAAAGAAAATCATCATCCACTGTGCATCATACTAAACACTAGTTCTCTAACATAAAATGATCTGTTTAATTGAAGGGTGGATTCTCTGGTAGTCACTTAATTACACTGTGTTCTAACCTTTTCCTGCTTTCCTGCTCTCTTCCATCTTCTCATGTCTAATAAGGATTGAACTTAGCTTTCTCTGTGCTAGGAGGAGTAATTAGGTCTCTCTCCAACGCCTGGCCATATATTTGCATAAAGCTGGTTAAAAGTGAGTATTTTTGAGACTCACTCAAATTTGGGTGAAATTGGCTTAGGGGTAGAGAGTGATGGGGGCAAAAAGCAGGGCCACGGACCCACACACCCAAGCAGTCACCCAGAGCACGACTGCACAAATCTTTCTTTCCTCTTAGGAAATCAGGCTAAAAACAATGACCATGAGTGCAGGTGTAGCACTTGTCACACTGCAGACTCTTGCTCATTTAACACAAGACTCTCTGACATAGCTGACGTGATAGTACTTGGAGGTCTTGGCTGCGACAAAGTTCATGCCAGGCTCCTTTCATATGCACCGAGAAAACAGTTCTTACATTCACAAACTTTTGGTCTAAATAAACTAGACAGGCAGAAAGCTGATGAAATTTTCATTTCAGACAGGTAAGGGTTCAGATCCACGAAGATGTTCATACACTTCATACACGTTCCATTTCAACAAGAACCAGGCTACAAAGTATTCTTTGCAGACGTGGGCTTAAGTACCTTGTCCAGTGTCATTCTGGAAATCTGAGAGAACCCAGCTCTTGCACGTCGGTTCAGAGCCTTAACTGCAAGGGCAGATCTTTTTTTCTGAGCAAGTCACGTCCAGCATACCAGAACAGCAGAAAACCTGTGAACACACGAGTGCTAGCGTGGACTCCTGCGGAGCAAATCTGAGCCTTCTGACAATTTTCCCTGTTAACTTTTAGAGACCCCGCAGGAGCAGTCTGCGAGTCCCAAAAGAGCCACCAGTTACAAAGCACTGTTCTCGATGCTCCAGAGCCCATTTACGGCTGCCTCTGGTCTGCCCCAGTGTTGAAAGCTACACAAGACATGCAGGCTGCTCAACGTGCCTGGCAGGCACCAGGCCCAAACACTTCTGCCTGAACTGATTTTTGAGCCTTCCTCCCACAGGTGAGCAGCAATCACAGGAAATAAATTCCCCAGGCCCAGTGATGTGTGTAACTATGGGATGGGGAATTCAGGCCTTTCCAGTCTAACTGGGAACTCCAAAGCAAGAAGCTTGCATGCTGTCCTGGTCCTCCCTGTCTTTGCAGTCCTAAGCCAAAGGGTTTGTAGTCCCCTATAGCTGCCATAAGAGGCAAGGGAAGGTCGGTAGTTTTAGCAGCCGTTTAAAATGTCATCCACCAATGCCTACATCCAGTTTAAATCCACGTGGAACAAGGACAGGCCAAACAGAGGTATATGCACAGGTTTAATAAGGTGATTGACTAGATAAATGCAGGGGAGGAGGAATGATCATGAAAGGCACCAGGACACCTGGATTTTCATTTGTAGTATAGCTGAAGCGCCTCTCTCTCCCCCCCACTATGCATAGACCAGGACTCCACTGCACTGGTGCTGTAAAACACAGGACTAAAAATCAGTTATTTCCCTCATAAACTCACAGCCTAAGTAGTTTTCTTCTAGCAGAGAACAAACACTACAGTCCATTGAAGCCTCTGTTTTCCTCAGCTGCACTGAGGACACCCCAAGACTCGTCTGGTTTTCCAGGTCACTTTTCTGCGTTGCCCACACACCCCTGAAGCACGTGGAGAAGGGACCGAGACGCACGGAGCTTTACAGACGTCACTTCACAGCACCGAGGAGACGGGTGATGTCCTTGGGGAGTCAATGAAACCCCAAGGGCGCAGAGGTTTCCAAGGCAAAGTAAGGAAAAATCTTCCTGCTGGTTCTGACGGCTTGTGGATCAGAGCCTTACCGCCCTACCCCGCACCTCAGCTCCCAGGCGGCAGGGCCAAGGAGCGATCCCAGAATTCCCAGCCCCCATTAATGCCTGTGAAACTGAAAGATTTGCAGAGTTTACTTGCAAAGCCTTTTAGAAGCAGAGATGAGTAAACAAGAGTGAAAAGTTAAACAAAGGAAATACATTTATGCTTGTACTGTTTTCAAGTTTATGCAAACAATCCATTTCTAAAGCTGTCACTGACACTCCTGGCACGTTCTCATTCCCCAGCTCAAAGTCATGTTGGAAACTGAAATCACAAGCATTTCTGAGATGCTTTGGGCAAAATACCTCCCTCAGCTCCACCAGCTGAAAATCTGTGAAGTCCGTTGCAGCCACGGAGCCACAGCAATGTCCTTGTGCAGGGATTGATTCTGGAAGAAGAGGGAGAAGAGTCTGAACTTCGCTGGCCACGGTGGCTACGGAAGAAATTAGTCTAGAGTTAGCCAAATGACTTATGAAGATCAGTTGAAGAAATAACAGCAGGAAATCATCAAGCAGAGCGGGAATTAGAAAATATTACTGTCTAGCTGGTCAGGCAATAAGTGGATCTGCCATAAACGTAACTCATGCCATAAATTTTGCTCATGACTTGACTCAGGGGAAGGAGACATGGACAGCCTGCTCTCCACCAGCACAGCTCACCAAGCTCCATGTAGGAGGGGAGGGCACTCTGCTAGATGCAAGCGCGACCGTGAGAGTCAGTGCAGTGTGTTCATTTCTCTGGTAGCTGCTCAGAGATAATTTCCTGCTCACATTAATTCACCTCTGGATGTTGGATTCTGCAAACTACACAGCATTCAGTACAGGGGGGTATGGAAGGATGGGGTTCCAGTTTGGAAAGATAGGGTCGTCTCCCCAGCAACACTAAGTGCCCCAGAGGAGCTTTGCTTCTGCCTTTTAATGGCAGGATCGGCCAGGCATGGGGCCAGAGGAGCAGCCAGGGCCTGACTCCTCCCCAGCCCCTCCATGCAGGCTTACGCAGTAAAAAGGAAGCAGTCCCTCTGCCAGTTTTCACAGCAAAAATAAAGGGTCACTTTCTGCACTGGCTTCCAGGGGTAGAGTCCACTGAGGTCAGCAAAGCCACAGTTTCCCAAACTATGTCTCAAAAAGTGGCAGGGGTTCATTGCAAAGTGAAAGCATGCACATTCATGACAGGCAGCACAAGCTCTGCTTCAGCTAGAAGACAGCACAGTTGCCATTCAGACGCCTCCTCACCCTTTTTCCTCCCCTCCATTCAGCTGCACGAGACAGCACGTTTAACAGCTGATCCATCTGGAGGAGAGCCTGCAAAGTTAATTTCTAGCTTTGAGATGGTTACTGGTAATTGTAGGTAATTTCAAATATAATTGCAATCGAGTTGAAAAAGCTCTGTTTGCAATGTTTATGCTCATCACTCTAATTTAAGACCTAGAATGCTGGATACGCTGCTCTTCAATACACACCCATTTTTCATCTTCCTGATTTTACCACTAGTGATCATAAAAACAGCCCCAGCAAACCACAGTCTGCAATGCAAGACAAATGTTTGAGAAGTTGCATATAAAGTTTCAAGCAAAGCTGCTTGAAGGTTAACGACGGAACATGTTAATGATTATCAAATAGACAAGGAAAGCCGCAAAGCGCTTCGAACACAGAAATGCAAGAGCCCCTCAAAATAAATGGTGGCTAACCTTGTTTAGAATAATACTTCTCTTCAAAGAAATGGAACTGTTGCATGTCGCAAATATGTCCACATGTCGTTTTAATACAGGAATAATTACCCATGGCATGTTTGTTAGTGGAAAAAGCAAAGGTCTCCTATTACTTACACATAATAAAACCTCCATTGTTTACCATGAATGAGTTATATGAGACTAGTAATAAATAAGTGTTGTAACAAACTTTGGTGCCCAGGCCTACAAACTGTTCTTAATATCTGCAGTTTGGTAGCACCTAGAGGCCCCTGGTAAGATCTGCGATGCTGAGCCTGCTCCAGAGTAAGAAATTGCCCCCGTTCTGAAACACATAAAAGACGGTATAGGTAGAGTAAAAACATTCAAACCCCTGAGCAGGGTGACTCAAAACACGCAAGTATTTCCAGAAAGCACATCAGAGAGGGACGCGCTGCGGGCGGCCCTTCTGCTCCCTCCATGACGTGCCCTACCTGTGCCGCCACGCGGGTGGAACGCAGGCAGGGGACAGAGCAAAACCAAAGGTTCCGCTTTCGGCACTGGATAGATATTACCAAAGAGACTGCAATATGCAAAGCTACTCATATGTGCAACTGTTCACAGACTGGGGACTCTGACACGACCATTTTAAAAGCGAGGCTACACCCTGGAAACTAAAATCAACAGCTGTGTGCTGGCTTATATACACTTAAAGAATCTGATGTTTAAAAAATACGTTTGGCTTTCTATAGTTGACAAAACTGCTTTGTAGTTTTAAGCTTTTTAGTGGCTAAAATCATATCTGCCAAATCTGTGCGTATATCAGAGTATCACTTTCCATATCTCTATCCATAGCTAATCTCTGTCAACATGTGCTTGCTTGGGGAAAAAAAAAAAAACACAACAAACCAAAACCCTTAGCTTGCTATATTCTCAACTCAACAAACCAAGACAGTTAAAGGAACTATTTAAAGCTGGAACTACTCAGGAAATGATTTGTTTTCCTATGAAAAATGTAGAGGAAAATGAAAAAAAAAAAAATCCTTTTCCTCAACATTTTCCTACTTTTTGTTTTAAAATGAAAAACTCTCTTTTCTTAAACTGTTTTTGTTGGGTTTTGGCAGCCATTGAACCGTTTGAAAACTGTTGCAAGAGCAAATTATCCAGCCAACTCTACTGAGAGCATCAATTCTACAAAGATTTGAGTACTTGCTTATTTTACTGCAACCCACAAAGGTAAGCCTCTTTGCAGAACTAAGTCTGAAATGCTGTACTTAAAAAAACTATATGTAATGTAACTGAAGCAAACTTTAAAACGTTGCTTTAGTAATGAAATGGACTTATTTTAACTCCTCAGTAAGGTGCTTTATATAGAGAAGGATGGAGCTGTGGGATTACTGGTAGATGCTACACACAATTTCTAGCTGTGCACCACTTGACCCAAGACAGACGTTGCCCCAGGCAGTGTTAGCTGCTCCTTCATTCACCCCAAGAAATGCAGGCCCATTTTCCTACTTATTTCTCTTTCTTCACTTGAAGAATAAGGAGGTTAGGACAATTTAAGACCATCACCTTAGGCTCTAGCAAAGTCCCAGTTACTCCTTGCTGGGCGGAAGGTTTTACTAAAGATGAGGGGCTTTAAGGAAAAACAAATGAACAAACTGAAAGAGAAAAATTCAAGCCAACGAGTTTCATGGCAACTTTGCAAGTCAGCAGGGCTCCTCCAGACTTATGCAGGAGAAAGCCCAAATGCTTGCTCCAAAATAATGCCCTGATCTCACAGGCATCAAACCCATCCCAGCGAGCTCTGCCCTTCCCCAGCCACTTGGCTTGACGTGTTAGACCCACAACCCCACCCAACCATCTGGCAAATGTGGAAAAAGGAAAAGCTGAATGACTTACCCTCAGGAGTAATGTTGGTGGCCACCAGGACTCCAGATTCATCAGCAGAAAGTCCCTCACCACTTCACTGTCACTGAACTCCAGTTCCTGCTCTACAGTAGTCAGGAGCCAGCAGACAGCAACAACCATGCAGCAAGACTGAAGCCCCCAGCTCCTGATGACTATTTCCACTCTGTTCTTTCGGACTTGCAGTTTTCGTAGTGCTATCTGTGACTATATCATCACATAAGGCTTTACTGAGGAGGCAAAATAATAGGGGGGCCTCAGAAACATGGTAATGAAAGGCAGCTGCATGCAAGACATTACACTCTAAGAATAACCATTAATTGTTTGCATGGGTCAAAAAAATTAGGTCCCAAGAAAAATGAGTATCAGTTGAAGCCTAATGAGAGGCTGGTTAAACATAGCAGAGAAATAAGGGAGAAAAATTCAGGACCCTGATTCTGAGTGCCTGGAGTAACCAAAACTGATGGTGAAACTGAGACAATGAAGTCTGATCCTAAGGAGCTCGGCTGGTTATGTTTATTCGTTCAGTTCATGGGTTACCTTCATGTTAGTTAAGGGTGGCTGGAAAAGTCTGCAGTGTTATTCAAGTTGAAAGGGCGCAAAGACCACTGAGATAAATCCGAGTCTTTCCCTGGGAGGACTCTGGAACAGGTTAGTGAGAAAAAATATGGAAAAGGGATTTTTCTTGCCAATATTGTGCATACTGAATGCCCCAGAAATATCCCTCTGAGAACACAGAGAGCAGTGCTTTGAACGGACTGTCTTCAGCTCACCGGTTTGTTTTCCCCCTTTACAGTACATGCTGTCTTCCCACCAGGCTGAAGGCACTTCTGCATAACCTGTGATCCAAAGAATAATCACAATCCACCAACAGGGGTCTAAGTAAAATAGAGAAAAAAGAGCTAGAGCTGACCCAACCACCTCAGTTCACATGTTTGCCCAGGCTGGCATTGTGTTTAGCCCGCAGTGATAAACTTGGTTGCAAAATTGTCAAGACAAATTTGAAGCTCCCGGCCTGCCAAGCACTCGTAAGTACAAAAGAAAGGCAGAAGGGATCAAAGTCAGAAGGATAAAAGGAACCTACTGTAAGGGGTACACCTCCTCCCCTTCTAAGCTACAATAGCGCACTAAAACGCAGGGCAAAAATGTCCCACCCCAGAAACTCCTGCTACTTCTTCCAAAGACTGGCACACCAGCAAATGTAAGACTTCACTCCTTGTTCTCCGGGTAGCAATTAGACCTGAAAGATGGTCTCGTGCCCTTTAGCATCCCAGCATGGTTGAGACAGCAGCAGCTCAGGAGTCCCAATGTGCCTTGCTAAGCAGTGCCTTGATTTGGTCTGAGGGGGCTGACGGCACCACAATACCACGAGACAGAAAACAGTCTCCTCTTCACGTGTGCATAAGTTAGTATCTGTGAGGCATAGGCCTGGGAGTAGAAGATGGCAGAGGACAATCTGATACCACGCACCATTCAAGTGAGATGTTACTCTTCCTCAATGGAGAAGCATGAAACCAGCCAGGGAACTTGTTCTTCTCGTGATACCTTCCCATTTCATTTCTGCCATTCAGTCTGTAAAAAAGGGAATGGGTAAGGGATGGGTAATCCCCAAGGAGCACCAGCCAAGTTCCCAGACTTATTTTTCAAATGCTTTGCATTTCACTGTGCAAGTTGGAATACCAGAAAAAACGACCTTTCTTGGTAGCTGTTCTTCTATTCCTGGAACTTGGCAAAGAGACACGCAGTGATGCTATAGATGCTCTAGTGTTCCACAGGCTAACAGGCAACGCAAAATACTTGGAAAAAATGCAGCAAATGCAGGGCCAGGGAAAAATATTTCTGGCGATGAAAATCAACCCTAACCTTCGTAAAATGCATGTCAACACAGTACTGTTTATTATTACCAACTATAGTCCTGCTGATACTTTTGAGCTAAGAACTGTTTCTGATTCGTATTTCATCTGTGTTGTTCTGCATCACAAACCTCCATCCTTTTGCCTACTGCTCCAGTGAGGAAACTTAACTTAGTATGTAACAATTAATCCTTTGTACTTAGGATCCTCTATTCATCTTGAATCGCTTGGAAAAAAAGTATAACCTTCATCTCAATAACTCACACTCAGATTTTGCTGTTTACTGAAATTTTCCAGTATATTGCATAAGTACACTTGAATTACAGATTTGATTTTAGCTGATCCCTGTATCTATTAATACAGATATTTGTATTTGCAGTGTACTTTGAGTCACTTGATGTAGTTACTGTCTCTGATTCAGTGACTGAAGCTACATAAATAGAAGGCTTTTTCCAAAACTACAGTTTGATTCTTTCTCTGAAGTCGCATTCTTACCTGTATTAGTAAGCATTTAATTTCTGGGCACGGTCTTCTAAGAATTCATTCATTTAAAAGACTGAAAAGCAAAAAGAGATGCAATTCCTGACTAATCAAATTAAAGACCTTTGTTTGAACATAAGCTTTCTGTCCTGAGGAACCTTGGCAGTGTCAGGTTAACAGTTGGACTTGGTGATCTTAAAGGTCTTTTCCAACCTAAATGATTCTATGATTCAATGATACTATGATATTTAAAATGACATTTTTAAAAAAAATCCATATTTGGGCTTCAAAATCAAGCACGGCCAATGAAGGAAAGCAGATATCTCACTACAGCTCTCATGCATATGTCTCATGGTAGGGCCATTAATTACAGCATCATTTCAGACCATTTTTACGTATCTTATTCACACACAGTGAACAGTGCTGAACAAATGAGCGGCTGTTCAATGTTTTGCCCTGCCCTCACTATGCACTATATCTCTCTATGCCTTCTTTTGCAACCTAAACCCTGCTCTGAAGGCAGGAGTAATAATTTTTCTCTAGTTTTTTCTAAAGAGCATTTCAATGTAAGATATGAGTGCTTGCCCAATATTAATCAAGTACTGTTCACCCTGCAGAATGGGATAGCGGTACACTTCCCATTTTATAGGCAAGGAGCTGAGGCACAAAAGCGCCCAGTAATTTTCAGAGCCCAATTCGTTATGCCTTGGACATGATTATTCACGGTACTTAGCATTATATACTACTTTATGCATTCAGCATACTGCTTTTGTTGAATAAAGTGGCTGCTGGTGGTCCTTTGCACTTCTGCATGTTGGATTTGTAGGATGGTAAGTGAGGGATGGAGAAGGTGAGCAGCATAGAAACAGTGACCCCCAGAAAACGTCCCGTTAAGGAATGGCCCCACCTAGGAAGACAGAAGCCCCATTTTCCAGGCAGCATTACGACACCTTTATTTTGGGACCATCCAGTCCGTCATTCATCACACAATTCCCAGTTGCTGCACCAGCAGAAAAAGGAATCTCACGGACAATAACCACATGACTAGGAGAACAGGAATTGTTCATACAGACATTTCTCCCATTTACAAAACAAGGCAGTGGTCCAACAGCAAAATAGCTTGTGGAGATACAATTAAAGGTCTCCATCCGACTGCAGATGTACAGGGGGGCTGCATCAAGGGTAGGTTTATGCTGATATTCCCGTCACAGTCTAGAGAGTTGATGCAAGGAAAATTTTGGGTTGGTCCTTCAGATTTGCAGTAAAACGTGCTCAATTTTCCAGAGGGGATGGGTTTGTGTGTAGTTTACGAGGCTGTTAAGAGAGACACAGTGCTGAGACCATTGAGCAACTGTGTACCTGGGCTTGTGCCAGTGCCTGTTGAGGAAAAGCCATGTGTGAGATGATATATTTCTAGTTGAGTCTTAAAAACTTCCAGGGATGAAGATTTCCCTCCTTTCCCCCTCCACTAGCAGCCTGTTCCAGTGCTGCACTCCCCTCCCAGGAAGAAAGTTTTCCCTCATGTCCCACATGAACCATTGTGGGCATTGTCCCTTATTGTTATCACCTGTCACTACCAAGAAGAGTTTGATCCCACCATCTTCGTAGCTGCCCTTCAAAGAGTTGTATTAAATCTCCTCCTACTGTCCTCTTTGCTTAGCCTCAACCCTGAAAGAAGCCAGAACTTTTTGTACCTTCTCTAGGGCCCAGATATACTCTTGGCCCAGAACAGAAGGCCCTACTTCTTTCAGGGTTAAGGCCAAACACCTGTACAACCATCCCAGAGCTCCTATCTGAGCTGCAGGCTGAAGTTTCCCTTCCATGTAGGCAGCTGGGGAGCGTTATTGACCTCTTCGATATGGACTGGGGACACAGCCAGAGTCGGCATCCACAGAGGAAAATTCACACCAGTGTTTTCTTTGAGAGCAGAAAAGGCAAACATAGTCTCTGATGTGTAACTTAAGTGCACTTCTGTGCTGTAAGATCTTTCGGGCTCTAGCAGACGGAGCGACGGAGGCACAGAGAGCGGGTTCCCAAGAGCACGAGCAGGCAGGGACACCACCCTCACCATCCTGTTAACCACTGAAAAATGAAACAAGACCAAAAAAAGCTGCTTTCTCCAGGTACAGTTACATTCTGGGAAACATAACAAGAGGCATCCAGGGAGTCTAGACCAGGTACAATAAGAGAAAAGGCCGAGCTGGCTGTGGCAGTTAACCTCTGACAGACAGTCTGTAATATACCTGACACAGAAAACAAACCAGGTGATGCCACTGCTCGGAAAATACAGACGCGCGGCGGGGGGGGGACTGGGAGGGTAGAAGAGGGGGAGAGGGTAAACATGAGCAGGGGAAAACGGAGAGGGCAGGAGTCGTTAACCCCTGATAGCAAGTATAAAGTATTTTACTCCCCATCTCATTCATTAGACCGCGTCAACTCCAGAAGGACTACATCCATTCCCGCCCATAAATCTAGCAAGTTTCTCTTTTAAAAAGGCCAGACACTGTCTTTGCCATGGCAATCCAGCTGTCTGGCCGGCTGCCTGCCCTGCAAACAGGACCAGGAAAGCTCAGCTTTCTAAGATGAGGGCAGCACTCTCCCAGGGGCTCCCTGAGCCATCTGCTCAGCGCTGCCACTCGCCTGCGGCCTCCCTGCATCCCAGGGAAGCGGGACATCCCCAGGGGACAGCACGGTCCTGGCCCTCCGGTTGGCAATGCCAGGCCACAGGCAGGAGCAGCTCTCACCCCAGCCCAGCCGAGATCTCAGAGAGGAAAGGCGTTCGGCAAGCTCCGCAGCATAAGCACTAATCCCAGAAGAGCTCCAGAGCACCTTTTGGATAACTAATTTCCTCGATCATCCAGCATCAGGGCTCCAGCATGGTCCTCTCAGGCATCCGACTATAGGAGATGTGATGTGAGACAAAATGGAGCACCAGTCCTCTCCACAGAGCCACATCCTTAACAACCCTAAGGAACAAATCTCATTTATAGCCCGTGCTTAAATCAGGGTACAATGTTGAGAGAAAGGAATTAGGCTGAATAGTTTGCATCTGCTGCTCGTTTGGAGCTTATCTCTGGGCTTCCAGCTTGAGGGGCTCATAATCACGGACACAGAGGGTCCTCATCCTGTCCCATTTTTTAAAGTTGCTCAAATCAGCAACTGCCCAAGCAAAGCTTTGGGAAATGCAGGGGACAGTTCTGTCCTCGAAATCTAACCTGAATTTAGATTAAAAAGCTAACAATTCCAACAAAAGAACAAGGGCACAAAATATCGAGCTATTTTTAACACATCTGTCTATGGTTAAACAACATTGTTTTTCTTTGTGAGAACTTAGTAACATCAGGAAAGTTGGATAGCCTTCCTCGAGCTGAGGTATTACAGGGCATCCTGTATACCTTGGCATTGTATGGCTTTCCAGGACATCATTTTAACACTTCACAAATCAGACTTTATGGGCATTTTTCTATCATAAATCCATCACAAAGCAAACACAAAAATTACAAGTTACACGTAGCCAGGTAAACTGCACAGAAGATCACCAGCGTGCAGAGCTTTTTTTTTTAAAATATATGAACCGTAGAGCATTTGTGGCGTTTTATGATGGCAACATTTCTTTTAGGGCCTGATCCAGTCCTCTTTGAAGTCAAACGGAGTCTTTCCATTGACATCAGAGGGTGTGGGATTTGTCTCACGGCAACTTATACCAATGAGAACAATATTTTGCTCTGAAGTCATTACTTTCTGCCATGGATGTTTTGAAAACAGCTCGTCACCTGACAATACACCCTGAAGGTACTGACAGTCCATGTGTTTTCATTATTTCAAAATGAGACTTGGTAACGGGCTCAGCTGTTTAGAGAAGGTAATATTTTTCTTAAGTACGCCTACTATAAAGTAAATTAGCAAAATCTTCTTCGAGCTGTAACTAAAACATAAGGGCACAGCTGCCCTGGAGGAGTACAAGGGCTCCCAATGTAAACTCCACTGATATCATCACCATCAGAAGGTCATAAAATTGATTGATTATAAATACAGTCCTCATTTGTTTACAGCTTGCATTTTTGGGTCCTGGGTAATTAGCACATTAGCAATCTCTCAAAGTGAGCACTTACAGGTGCCGCTCCGAGATAGCCAAAGTGGAAAACTGCACAAGAGGAGCCTAATTTTCCTTAAACAATTGCAGGATGGATGCATTAGGATGGAGGGGAGAAATGTCAGTTATGTAAGTGTTTGGCTACTTGATCACACCTACCCAGGAGCCAAGGGCATAAGAGGGCATTAAAATGACCTGTTAATTTCCTTCAACCGTAAGGTAGCGCCCAAAATATGAGAGACATGTCAGCAATGTGAGGGAGATATCCTCCTTGCGAAGCCCGCGGCTGCGCAAGTCTTTTAAGATTCTTTTCCCTCCACACAAGCCAACAAAAGAAGATAAAGATCACCCTATTTGTGGTAACTGGTACTTAGTTCCTTTTACTTATCCCTAAAATAAACTCTTTTAGTTCTCCAAAGGTTTCAGCCTTCAGACACCCCACTACCGAGCTGTAAGCCAGCCACCTTCCTCTCAGCCCGTCTTGGCTCCAAGTTCACGACTACTCTGTGCACACAGGACATTAAACTTTAAAGTCACGTTTTATTTGTACAGCTGGATGCATCAGGTTTATGCTTATTGTCTAATTAGCCAACTAAACCACTTCTGAAAGGGTTTTAATGCTTTACCCCCAGTGAGATCTCTGTAGTGAGTGTGTGTTGAAATGCTAATGGAGACAAAGAATTCCTTTTTGTAGGAATTTGCAGTATTTTGGATACATCTCATGGGCCAAATCTTCAGCTGCTACGGCTTTGTTGGAGTGAGCCAGGCTATTCCCAATTACAGACACTGAAGGACTCCTGAAATTTAACAGGGTACTAGAGAAGCTATTCACTCATGTTCTTGTTTTAAGAACAAGTTTAAAACTCTGGCTAATTTCCAGATTTTTGCTATCTTCCACAAAAGTTTGTTAGAAATGCCTCCTATTGTTGGAAGTAGATAACAACTACAGGATTCACCAACCCACTAGCTATTAGAGTATGCAATAGATGCCCTGGCATTTACACGATTTTACAGATTAATTCTTCCAAAACACTTCTGCTGGCATTACTTGCTGCAGAAGTGATTTAGAAATCTCATACCACCATTTTT
Organism: Scopus umbretta; assembly: GCA_013400535.1. Classification (NCBI taxonomy): domain Eukaryota; kingdom Metazoa; phylum Chordata; class Aves; order Pelecaniformes; family Scopidae; genus Scopus; species Scopus umbretta. The sequence continues at coordinate 34,557 of VZTL01003756.1, forward strand.
TTAATCCATGAAACATGAAACATGAGTGGCAAGTGAGCAAAAAGTTAAGTTGCTGGCATATCCTGAGTAGCTGCTAATATCTGTTCATTAGAAAAGAGATCTTCCTTCACGTTTTGGGGGGCTATCTCCGTTAATGCTACCTGTGTTCTTAAATGGAAATATTTTGGAGAAGAACTGCCTCTTCTTATGTATTTGTATAAGCTATAGCAAAAAGCAACCTGAGAAGTGCCTCTAAACATTACAACACCACTGGCAGTAAATAATGTTAATAACCCTTAATTATGTGCCTTATTTAATTCCTGTTTCCAAGTGCCAAGATTCCTCTCCAGCCCCACTGAATCCACAGGTCACCTATTCACTTTTTAGACCCTCACAGTTCCACACACCCAGAGACCTTTTCAATGTAAGGCAGTGACATTTTAGTTGCTTTACTCCTCAGGTTTGTTTCATTTGGATGACTGACTCTTCCTCACACATTTGCTTGCCCTAGCGCTAGCTCTATACCCATCAGTATACCCAGCAGCCAACCTCTGTGCTTGGCTAATTTCAAACCTGCTTTGAGTTTCAGGAGGTACAATTTCCCTATAAAGTTTATCTGAAGACAAGCACGGCAACTTAAAAAGCAGCAACAACAACTGTGCGGGTGCAGAATACTACACAATGCTCACTTGGTCTGAAGAATTTACTGTTTCACAGTGTTCCCACTTTGGGCATGATGCCTCCTTATACAACTGTCTCATGACCAAACCGGAGAAGACAAGATCAAGCAAATGATTCAGTTTCAAACATTTGAAATTGCTAGGATTTTTATACTCAAGCCAGTTGCACTGCTAAGCCCATAAACACAACTTTAGTGGAAAATCTGATGTATTTGATCAGATGGTGTTCCTGTAATGGTGATGACCCAGCAACATGAGCACACCGATTTTTCTAGCTGGAAATTATATTCTGTATTGAACCAACTGATACAAAGAAGAGCAAAAATTGTCAAGAGGAAGAGCTTTTGTTCCTAAACTTGTCCATTCCCCTCAGCTGCATCACTTGTGCTAACATTACCCCTCCTTTAAAGTTTTGCTTCACATTTGATCTTTGCAAGCACTAGGCAAAATAGGAGATAAGAGGCAAAAAACCCCAAACCTTATCTTTGCTAAAAAACAGACCATATCTGCAATTTATCCCAGAAATCTTTCTGGCTATTCTGAAATGTTTTGCTATCATTCCCCATCATTTGTTGTTTTCACACTGCTGTCTTGCTGCACTTTTGAGCCTGGATGATCACTTAATGTAAATTGTCACCTCCTGCACTGAAGTCTTTGAGTTGAGTTGGTTTATAGCAGTTAAGGATCTAGTTCCTGACAGCTCGACTTTGGCAAAGAAAGGGCTGAACTGTGTTTTGCAAACAAGCAATCCAGTGAACTTCATTCTTTTTCTCTGTTCATGAACCAACATTGGTTTGGTAAGAGATATTTGTTATTCAAGTACTTGTTGGACAGCTTGGATCAACAATGGCTCATTCCAGAAACAGTTCATTTCAATTTCTTGCTGCTCATGGGGTGAGAACTGTCACCTAAATCAGATGGAGCTGATTCTAATCTTTGAGGGGATGAGTAAGCCTTTTAAAAATAGGAGAACAAAGGCTGATGAAGAACAAATATTCTTGTTCACATGTAAATACCAGTACACATGCAAAGAACAACCAATTTCCAAACTAGCATGCAAATGAAAATCTGTCCAGGCATACACAGACAGAGAGTTATCAAGGACCTCAACAGTCTGGCAAGCCCAGCTGGAGTAAAAAGTATCATGGGTTGAAGGGACTGTTATAGCCACTCTAATGCAACCTCTGTCCCAATGGCAATGGGATTTCAACCTCTAACTCCTGCACTGACCCCACTCAACTGTGGCTGAACTAGAGTATCCTCCCTGCAAGGCTATTAAGGCTTCCAGTGATGAAGCATTCAAGGCATCCCATAGTAAAATGCAGCAGTGTTTAATTACTCAGTGTTGCTATTTGCTTACATTTTCCTGTTCAGAAATGTTCATCCCCAGGTTCCCACTTATCAGTTCATGTTATTTCTTTCGCTGCTAGATTAAAACTCACCGCAGATATCTTTTTGTGATGGACAGACTGCAGTCAAGTACACTCTTCATTTCCTACAGTGACTGTCTCACAACACTTGACCGACACCTTTTTCTAAACTCTGGATAGTTGAGGTGAGCTTCAGAAAAAATATCAAATAAAGGTTGAACTTCCTGAAGTTCATGAATACATGAAACATGTATTGCTTAGGGAGCATTGGCATGAAAACAGTGTTCCTATGCTGTTCCTACAGTGGTGTGTGCAGGGTTTTCTTACATCTTTCCAAGTATGTAGGCTCATGCAGAAAGCCAAGGGATCTTACAAAGCTCTGCCACGTTAACTGCCTTATTAAAATGACACTTCAGATCCTGCAACCTCACTTACTATTATGTATTGCTTCTCTGCTTGCACCACTCTCAGGACAGTCTCTTTGGCTTGAGTATCTGAACGGCGAGCCAAACTAAACTGATTTCAGAACATTTTATGAAAATGTTAATATTGCTTTGTTACATTACCAGGCAGATGTGAAGTCTTTCCCACTTGAATTTCGACATTGTGGTGTTGGTGCGTCAGTGCATATGGCTGCATGGAGCCTTATGGTGCTCCTCACAAGACTGCATTGTTAGAGCGGTTATTGCAAACACAAGTTTCTACATGCCATCACTGCAACTCTCACCTCATCAAGAGCCAAATGAAGGAACAAGGAAAAATACTAAAAGAAGAAACCAAAAGTGAGATGGAATTAATTTCACTGAAATAAATATTTTTGTAAAATCAGCTGTACAAGCTAAACTGTTACTGCATCATCCAGGAATGAAGATATACTTCTCCAAGTTGCAGATCTTTTTTGTGAATTTTTCTGAAGCGATCATGAGATCTTCACCACGCTTCTCTTTGAAAGTAAGGTGTAACATAAAGAACTTATCCTATAGCTTGGGCCTGAGTGCTAGGTTAATTCAAAAGTGGAAATCAAAGTGTCATAAACAGCTTATCAGTTACAAAGACTAAATTTTATCTCCAGATAACCACAGGATGCTCGAAGTCCCCTTTGAATTCCATGGCAGGTACCTCCCTTAAACTACCAGAAATGACTAAGTCAGCTTCTCACTAGCAACTGAAACCAGGGTCTACTGCTAAAGAGGACCTTTCAGCTGGTATAGTTCAGCTTATCTGCACAGACACCAAAGGGTCACATTAACTTCTAGTACTGGAGAACCTATCCTGCACAGATTCAGAGAGCTCCTGCAGAGCTCTCACGCAGAACAGCAGTGGTGTATAATATACAGATTTCAGAAGGCCATCTGGGAACTCCCCACTGTGGCCCTCAACCATGAGGGTTACCTTGTCTTGGCTTCATTTAGCCAATTGTGGTCTCCTCCGTGCAGGGAGTGGACATCCTTCTAAACACATTAGTGACTCACCCCCAGTCATAACCTACCATTGTTGAGAAAATTTGTTGTTTATGTCTGGGGAAGCCAAAAAGGTTTTGCCAAGTGCCTCCTTTGGTAACATCTTATACATTTTAATGTCACAGCTGTTGCCAAGCCACCGGCCCTAATGCCTCCGTAATGATGTACGGCTAGCTAAGTGCATCCAAATTGCAACTGTGCCCTTGAACTGTCCGAAGGAGCTGCTGCCTTACTATCCCCCCTGCAGGCATACCAGTCCTCTGCATGTGCCCCCGCAGCTGATCCATATGCATCTAGCATTTGATAAACACATTCTAGCAAGTGGCAGGACCAAGCTCTTCTCAAGAGAAAACTCAGAAAAACCTAGAGGCTCTGGCAGTTGTAATTCTTAGACAGGTTTTTCCTACACTTTGTTTTTTTAATATAACTGATTAACAGCTTCAAGAGAAAAAGGAAAGAAATTCTATTTTCCTGCACATACACTATCACAGTCTTGCTGGAGAATTAAATAGACAAAATCTACCGTGCCTTGCTGTAGAAGGGAGAGCACCCAGTCCTGCTTGTGGGAGAGGAAAACTCCACTGAGGTCTGCTTCCTTCGTGCTACTGTTCTGCACTTCGGTATGGCCACTGTAAGCCATCTCAAAGTGAACCATCATGTGTAAGGTTCAAAACGCAAAGAAAGCATTGCTTTGTTTCTCCAATTGCCCGCTAGATCTGCATCAGCATCGGGACTCTCTGTGTCAGGGGCCTGAGGGCACTAATAGGCCTTAATGGCCCTGCCTGGGCTCCCATCCACACCCCTGCCCATGGGCTCAGGAGCTCAGGCCATCAGTCCCAGCCTGAGCTAAGTCTACAGGGTTCAAGCCATCCTAACCAGAAAACAGCCTACATTGTTTGCCACACCACCGGCCCGAGCACCAGAGCAGTCATGACACTAGCAGGCAGCTGGAGGAAGGTGACCAGATGATAGTGCTCAAATGGCAACTCGGTTCACCCCAGCTTTGTAGAGCGCTAGGTCTCAGGGAGGAGAAAATCACATGTGGAGCTTTTAGACCATGGCATCTTCCATACATGTAGAAAAACAGCTCTGGAAAACTCGCTCTAGGTTAAAACATTTAACTTAAGAGACAGATTAGTTTAGGGGACCTTATCTCCCAGGAATGCCTTCTATCACTACTCCAACTTTCCCCAGAAAACTCTCTGCTCGTAGAAAATCATACACGAGAAACTGCTTCTTGCAACAATCTCACTTTGATAACTTTAGAAAGGCAATCAAAATTATAGAAAAATAAGCACAGACGGTTTCCCAGACCTGCACATGCACCATTCACAATTTGCTTTGACATTAAGCTCGAGTTTCTCAGAAGTAATCATCGATGTTTCAGGTTTCTATTTTTCATTGCCTAGTTTGGGGCCTGACTTTCAAAGAACAAAGAGCTTCCTGAAAATCAGTTCCTGACATTATCGGCTAGTTGTTAATTAGAGATGCAGGTGCCTCCATGAGGCATCTAATTTGAACATTTTTGCTTACACACTCTGAGCTATTGACTTCCTCCTTGCTGATTAGCTGCATAATGCAGAGAGCTAACATGCTAATCACCCAATAGTTAAAGGTAGTTTCCAAAATGAAAATAAAACTTAGGAAATGCTTTTCTGGCAAGTGCAATGAAAGTGTGCTTGCTACTGATGCAGACAAGAAATTATTATTTTATTTTTTTTTTTGGTGGGCAAGATGAGTTCTGAAAGAGCGACTCCTATTAAAATCGCGCAGGCAGTTAAGAGACATTTTGGCAAAACACCATGGAAACATTGGGTCACATCCTCTCAATCCTTAATTTCTTCCTTAAATGTGCTTTTTAATATGTCACAGTTGTTAAGTTTGTAACAATAATTCCCTTGAGACTAAACAACGGTGCTTGGTATGTGAAAAATGAACAATACATCAGTAAACAAAGAGGAAATTTTAAATAAATGTGCAATTGAGTACAAATAGTCTGAATTTGACTTTTATGAAATTTGACCATTCTGTAGGCTGATTTTCGCAGCAGGGTGTCCTAAATAAACTCAACAAAAACATGTGCTGTCATACGCTTTTTCAGTTGTGACATAACTGTCCAGATTCACTGCTTCTGATGGCTTCATTGCTGTCAGTCAAACATCGCTGTACGGAAAGGCAACTAAGCACTTAATTTTAAGACTTTAATTTTTTTAAATGGCCAGCACAATCCTAGAAACAAATGGTGTAATGTATCGGCACTTTCAGCTTTTTTTGATGGGAGGGAAGAGAGGTTGAGATTTGTATACAAAAAGACTCATATAAATTCCTGCTAAATCTAGTATGGAATTTGACTGCACAAACATTGGTTAAATCAATGCCCTAGGAGCAAGGGGCTGCTCTGGGTAGGGAGAACACAAAGCTGGTGTGTTCCCTGGTATAACTGCCTTCATGCGCTCCGCAATCAAAGCTTCTGTTCTTGCTGACCGAACTTTGCTTGTGCAGGACTAACATTGCATTATATAAATCTTCAGGACAAGTAATTAACAACTTATTTTATTTGTCGTGCAAAGCGTCGAGGACATTTCTAGGTTCTGTGTAAATGCTAAAACTACTATTAACCTGTGTATTTCCTAGCCAATATAAACAGCTTTCAGTAGGTCTGCGTCTCCCACCAGGGCTCAGGGCTGTAGTCCTACTCATTTTAAAGGGATTTCTCCTCTCGTAACAGAGCACTCACTGTGTGCTATGGTGGCAGCAGGACCGTTCAGAACAGGAACCGATCCATTTGCTTTTTCCTTTAAAAATAAAACCAACCCATTTTGGATTCTGGTTTTTAGAGTAGAAATCCCATAGTGCTTTTAGCTTTGAGCATTTACTCAGACCTCCTTTTGGCTTCAGTACGAGTGCAAACAGCAGTACAATTTAACAGACACATCAGTGCACTGGGATTCAGAAGTTCAGCAATCAGCTCTGCTGCTAACCGTTGCCACCTGCTTTACCTCTCAGTGCTCTTGCTCCTCTCCCACTCTGTCTCAGCCTTGTCTATTTGAACTGTGGGCTCCTTAATGCAAATACCATCTTCCCGTAACAGCGTTGAGTGCCCAGCACCGGAGTCTGGACCTCTTTTGGGACTATCAGACATTTGTATTACAGAAAATAAGAACACAGAGACAGTCCTTCCCTCTTGGCTTTACTAATAAACATGGGTATTTCAACCATGATGTATCAGCCCTGTGCTCTCCACCTTTGTTATCTCTAATTACTTATCTGCTAAAGTTGTTCCCTTCTGAACAGTGCAAACGTTCCCTGTCTCCTTAACCCATTGCTCTGCATTATTCACCGAGGCTACGCTCAGAGGATGTTAGTACAGTTGCAAATTCAATCATTCCACACTTAGAAAATGTGCAGGTGAAGACTGCCCGTGCCTTAAGTCCTTGGAGTGCAGGCAATGATGTACACACATTTTTTCTATGCTGAACCCATTACTTTTCTTCACTGGCCTTAGGCATGCTCTACTATGGATAGCAGAGGTGGAGAGGAATTCAGATATGGTGGGATGGTGTGCCCCTGGCTCCAGGTCTCATTCCAGCCTGCAGACGAATGGACACGGATCTGCCCAGTGTTGTCCCAAAGTCTGACTCCTTTCAAACTGATCTTGTTTGAGAATCACCTGTAGCTTTCGTGCCAGCACGGGTCTCTTCTCAAGAGTCAGCTCACTTGAGTTCCCAATTTCACACCCAGTCTCACTTCTCCTCCTTACAACTCTTTGTCTCCTTTTGCCTGGTCAGCTAGTCCCCACTCTCTGCCCTATTTATGTATCTCCTCCACACATGTTGCTTCTCTGTCCCTGCTTCCTCCTCCCGTTCTCTATCACAGACCACTGTTTCTGTCCCATGCATTCCTGATTTTATCCCCACTCAGTTCCCTGTCTCCAGCTCTTTGTGTCCTTTCCCAGCCAACAGACTCTATCCCGTTACTCGTACCCAGCCTCAGTTTCCCTTGGCTTATTAGCATCCATCTCTTTGCAAGTATTGTTCAGTTTCCTCACACCACTTCCTCAGACATAACCTTGGAAGACTCCTTGCTCCCACCTTCCCCTTCCCCCATCCTTGTGGTAGTCCTGGTCCCCTCTGAATTTAAGTCATAGATTTGTCCTCTACATTTGCTGGCATTTGATGACCCAGGAACAAAAAGCACAAGCGGAACAAGCTCTAAAGCCAACCTGCATCCCCCTCCCAGAGCAGTCACCTCCAGAGTCATGTTCAGACCCCTTCCAGCACCATGTGGGGAGGCTGTCTCAGCTGCCTGGGTGGCAGTAACATTTAGGGCAGGCAAACTCCTTAAGGGTTTCAGCTAAATCTCCACTGAGCACATACAAACTGAGATTTTTCAGTCTTGTGATTTGCCAAGGTGCAGGCAGATTTTTATTGGTATAGCAAAAATATAACATCCCTGGAAGCAGCAGGACAAATATGCTGTGAAGAAATGATGTAAGAAGAGCTTTTTCCATGCCGTTCTTCTGAATGAAATTCTTGTACTCGGTCACCAACAGAGTACCTGCTGCTTCTGGGCAGATATTTTTAAGGCACTTGATTCATTAATTGCACTTCACCTGATAAGTTTCTGGGCCAGTACCAAAAATAACTGTATTCTCCACTCAGACATATTTTGAATGGTGTCATGTGAGGATGGGGGGAAGGGAAAACATGCTATCACATAACCTTCAAAGCTCACACCTCCCATTAACCTACACTGAATGTCAAAGTCTTTCCAGCTGAACCTGGCAAAGTTACCAAGAGAGTTTCACACTAGGACTCCTACAGGAACAAACCCACTTAATACTTGCCCACATCACCTCTGCTGGCCACGTGTATCATGAACGTGTCTTTGGTCTATTTCTGTGAACGCGATAAAAGGCAGTATGTCCTCAGCCAAAGCAGCATCTTCCATGACTGGATGGATTTCCAGTATTTCAGAAACAAACGGCAGCTAATAGCCTAACCACATTGCACCTAGCTTCCCCTGACAGAAAGACAGCAGCACCTTTCCCCTCTACCTGTTCTCAAGACTATGGATCACATCTCCAGAAAACAAAGCATCAAAAGAAATCCAGCTGCACCAGCCCAGCCCAACAGCTATGCAGGTAGCAAATTCCCCCAGGAGTCAGTCAGACAATGCTACTGCTCATTAGGGCTGGGTGGGACAGCAGAAATGGGAATAGACATTTCCCTCCATTCATCAAACTGGAACAAGACTGAGAGTTCAGAAAAAAACAAGCTCTTGGCAGAGTCAATGACTGGGGACAAATCAGGAGAAAGAGAGACTTTGATCATTAAAACTGCAAAGAATGAAGGTTAAAAAGAACTTGTTACATAAAGGGACTTCTTTAGTTACGGGAATGTTTGATCCAATTCGCAGCTAAGGATGTGCACCCATTTTAAATGGAAAATCCTTTAGCTTTGGTATGAATTTATCTAGCCTGCCAAACAAATTGCTCATATCAAACTGTCATTTGGATGTTCAGCCATTGAAAACACAGTTAAAGCATGTCCCTTAATTAGAAATCCCGTGGAAATGAAAACAATCCTCTCTGGCATCTAGTTACCCTGGATGGTAAATTGGACTTATCATCTGGCACGGCCCCTTTCCTGTTTGCGTGGGTGGACCGAGGCAGACAAGGAATTCTGCTCCCCTTCCAACAGCCCTTGGAGACAAGCAACCTCCCATGCCAAGGTTCCGTCTCCCGCAAGCGCCTCGCTGCAAATAGGTCGGGTAGACGCAATGAGCTTCTCAGATTAGAGGTGAATGGGAACGGCGTCTTCTGCCCAGTAGGGACCAAGAGCAGCTTTGCACAACATTTTAGTGGATAAATACACTTTAAAAAAACCATTTCATTTCACTAGATAGGAGTCTCTGTATCAGGCTGCATTCATTTTCCAGAAAACTGTCTTCAGTCATCTCCTAGTAAAAACAATACAACTCAGTAATTAACTTCTGCTACTGGAAAGACCAGGTAATTTGGCAGTATCGGTCCTCCCAACTCCATCCGTTTTATTGCTGGTCTTGTATTATTAAATATTTTGTTCAAAGCCCCAGGTTATTATATAAGAATTTCCAGCTCATTAAAAATCAAAACAGGTCTCAAATCCTCACAGTTGTGAAGAAAATCTTAAAAGATGAATCCCAAAGGTTAAAAAGTGGAAGGTGTATTTTAGCAGTGAGAACAGTTAACCGTTGGAAGAATCAACTTTAGGATAAGTTAAGTTCTTTCTCATTTGAAGTCTCCAAGTCAAGATGGCATAACACTTCCTCTCGTAGGCAGCAGACAGCCCGACTTGCGAGCTTTTGAACTCTACCCAGGAATCACGCAAGGAAATTCTCTGGCTTGTATTTTGCTGATCAGATTAGAGAAGCACGACCACTCCTAGCGACCTCAGACTATTGGATGGGAAGAGAACCCAAAGTTCCCTGTTTTTGTGCTTTTGTGGTGACAAATTCACGAGCTTTGAATGTTATACACTGGCAGTGTTGATACACTGCATTCGATTTCTTTGCAAACTTGCTTTGTTTACGGCCCCTTTTTACAGGAAGCCTGGGACACTTCTCACTTTATAGGAAATAGATCCTCAGCTGTCAGCCAACATAGCCAGTTGCCTTGAGATGAACTACGTCAGGATTTTACCAAAAGTAGATCTAGCAATTTCTCCTCTCCTTCAGGAAAAGCTCCTGGAGTGGTTACCAGATCCAAGCATATTTGCAAGAAAGCCTCTTCCCTTGGATTTCCCAGGTTTTACAGAGGTTACGGACCAGGTCCATGGAGGCTTGGTAGGAATTTCCTCTTATGGCACAAAAGGACTGGTGGAGACTGAAGAAGTGACATAATCTTGTCCCACATGGACTCCACATAGGCGGGTTCAGAGGTATGAAGACAGACAGAAGGACGAGAATCTGCCCTGTGCCAGTCTTTCTCTGGGAAAGCTACTCCTGCTGTGGGACTAGTATAACAAATTTCGTGTGGTTCTGTTCCTTTTCCATCACTTTCCCAATCAAGAAGTGCCCCATTGCTTGGCTGAGCTTCCCAGGACAGAGGCTGAGGAGAGGAGATTAACTGCAAGAAGCAATAAAAATAAAAGTAGGGTATTAAATAAGGCATTGCTTTAGAGTAATAGGAAGGGTGGAAAGGAATGGGCTCATGCATATTACAGTCCTATAAAAGAGAAAGAATTCTTAAATGAGTATTAAAGAGGGCTGAGTTACAGCATGAGAAAAATAGTTTAATCACCTATTGTGCAGCTGTAGTTAATTTTGTACAGATTTTACAGACATCCCAGCTATCACGCAATGCTCCATACAGTCACTGTGGGTGACGCTCCACTTTTATCACAGGTGCTGTTAATGATGCCATTACTTGGAGAAATCTTCCATCAACCTCCGTTAGACGCTTCCTTAAATAGGACCTGAAGCCAGATAACACCTGATGGATATAGGTGGCAGGAGGACGAATCTGCTTCCTGACTGCACAAGAAACACACGGTATGCAGGAATACATAAATACACACACACATGCTTTCCACCCAGGCAACCTCAGTTGGATTACCTCCAACCATGTTTGTAACAAACCTTTAAAGTCCCTCCAGTGAGGGGTGTCTCCTTGGGAAAGTCATATAATAGTCTAAAATTCATTAGAGTCCTAGTCCTTGTTTGGGAATGTAAACTACTTTCTACAGATTGGGTTTGAAAATATGCCACTAACAGCTGATTCAGCTCACTGTACATCCAGGTCATGACTGAGTGCTCAGAAGACTGATTGCTTCTGATGACCACCTGAGAATCTAACAAACAGGTAACTGGATGGTCAAATAAGCAATTAGCAGCCAAATTAGATGATTAATTACCAATCAGCCCAGCTGCTGATGCTCATCAGACGCCTAAAAGAGCAGCAGCAAGCTAACTGGAAAATTATCCTTACCCCTGCAGCAGTTTGCTAAATCGTGGATACTGAAACAACCTCAACAAGTTGTTTCTTAAATCCTAAATAAGCCAAATCTCTTTTCACAGTGCTTTTAAATCTCTAGGAGTCACATGAAGTGCATATTAAAGCATTTCACTGTGTATCCTGAGAGGGACATCCCCAGCATATGCAGGAATGCAGAAAAAAAGGAGAAAAGTTATATGTAGTGTAACTCAGTGAAAAGCCTGTTTTTCACTTGCCAGACAGCTCACCCCCTTAGGAATAAAACTACAGATAACTCACATCCCCAGACTGCCTGTAATAGGTTCATCAGCATGGGGAGTTATACAGGAGTAGGAGGAGTATGCAGAGCTTCCAGCATGGCAAACACATGCAGATCCTCTTGGGACAACATGGATTCCCCCTATCGCCTGCCTCAAGGGAGAGGAGGGGAGTGGATTAGACCTTCTCCTGGGGCTGCAGAGACCCAAGTCTAGGAGGGGGATAATCTAATGCTCTGGCTCAGGCAGCCTTAGCTTGCCTCCAGAACCTGAAAAGAAAGAAGGAGCAGCAGAAAATGAGGGATGAGCTAATTTGCACCTTACCCAGTGAATCCACACTTGTCTGGCCTTCACATTACCCACATCTGGAGATAATCCACCCAAATAAACTGCAGGCTGCACGCTTGAAAATACCTTTGTTCTTGCTTAGTTTAGAACTGAACGTCAAGATTCCTTCCATTACAATGGCTACTGCAACACAGCCACTGCTTTCTGTCACTGCTGGGCAACAACACGTTAATTGTCACTGACCTCCACGAAATAAAGAGCAATCAGACCCTGATATAGGCTATGCAAATGTAACTCCTCGACATTCACTGGCTTTAATGCCTGGTGAGAGCGCTAGCACTTTGGTGTATTACAGCACCTGCTGTCCTCAGATCTCGGCACGTGCTACCAAAGGAAGGCCAGCCCTGTCCCCGGGGCACTGATGGGAAATTGCAAGAGGAATCACTGATGTCACCACTTCTGATGTGGGAATCTATCGTAAACACACTCCCTTGCAAAATGCAAAGTTCTCCAGGAGAAGAACGGAAATTCTGCTATTTGGGAAAAAATGTCAGGTGACTTAGGATACAATAGTTAACTTTCCTCATGGCCATAGAAAAAACAGTTCCTGGCTTGACTGGAATTGTCCATATGTGTTGATGCATGTGTTAATATTCAATCACTGGTTGGTGGAGCCTCCCCTGGTGACCTGGAGTAACAGTGGAAGCCATTTTGACTCTTCCTTTGATTTTCATTAGCGTTCTTTCATGGCATGCTCTAATTGCTTCAAACATAGAGCCAGGCTTTTGCTAAGCTGTGGACACATCATTGTAGCTACTACTTTTCACTGGTCTCTTAACTACTAGGAAAAAAACAGCTAAGATTTAGAAGCAGTTGCAGTTGTATACTATAGGCCCAGAGCTCCTGGTTACTGATGCCTTCTGTTTATGTGACCTTTGATCTGCTGAGCAAGATTTTGTCAAATGTATTTCAGCTCCTGCATGTTTGAAGTGCCACAAATCTTGACAGTTGTGCAGCAGATTGGGTTCAGTGACACAGCAATGTGCAGCAACCACTGAAGAAATGAAAATACCAACTTTATTTTACATCAAAATGAGAAAAATTAGGTTTGTAAATGATGAAATGGAGGCTTGCACAGCTATTTTGATGCAATTCTGAAAAATGTGCTTTTCATGACTCAAGGCCTCGTCCGTGTTCCTGGGTGGGAAGTTCTCCTTACTAGCAAGTGCTTTGGATGTCAGATTTTGTGTTCTTCTTCCACCGTTCCAAGGTGATCCCCTTCACGCCTTGTGGTGAGGTTCCCAAACATGTACAAATGATGAAGGATCACAAATCTGCCAACGTAGCACTTATTTCTAATCTGATAGGAATTTTTGAAAATGCCAGTCTGTGTCGTTAATGTTTACTCACTCTTCCAGTTGCTGCTTCCTCTCCTGGTCTCTTCCCATGACGACACATGGTATTTTTTATCTAAGAATTGCCGTGACCACAGCCTCTGAGGTTAGTACCTGCAGACTCCTTTGCTGTTCTTTCAAAAAGTCTTCTTCAGCCTGTTCACTGACAGAACAGAAAAGTAGTAAGGTAAAGTTTGCTTGGCTTTAGCAATTTTCTAGTCTTCGGGAGTTATCTAGGTGACGACAGTACAGCCTATCATAGAGCTGCAAACACAGGAAGCAGCTGTACTATTTTATAAGTACAATTTGGACAATGAAGCAAAAATACCTGGTGAGCACTTAAAAACAAGACTCATGAGATCAGCTTATTCCCCTGTGTCTTTGGGAAGCGTGGAGGCATAAGCCTCCTAAATGTTATCATTGCCATTATACTGAGGCATTTACATAAACACAAATTAACAAAGTCAGTCACAACAATCATGGGATATCTCCTTAGTAATCAGAGCAATTTCCTTAAAAGGAAATTAAATTTATTACCTTAACAACAAAAGAGTTAGAAAATTTTAAATAAAGTCAACTTTCATGTATCCAGTAAGCATGCTACAGAAAAATCACAAACCTTTTTAGACCACTGGGAAAATTATCTGGATAGAATTTATTCACATTCCCTAAGCATGAAAACACCAATGGCATCATAACTAAATCCTCCTGCTCCCACGTTCAGTGTCTTGAAATTCTCACCTACCTACCTGTGTTATTGCTTACTGTCGTTGCATGCAGAATTTCCCATCAAATTTCTCATTAAAAGTCACGATGCTCTCTAATCACAATACCAACGCTGAACAAACCAAACACCATCTAGGATCTAGTGTAACAGTACCTATTTATCTATCTGGCCTGTGGATCCATAGCAAGGGCTCTCAAGTGTCACAGTAACATATATAAAGAAGATGACAGCTCCTGCTCCACACCACCCCTCTGAAAGCATATGTCCTACTGGAGTATTTCAGTGAGCAGCCCAGAAGCCATATAGTTTTATTTGTTCAATATTATGCATGCAAAATCATGAGTACCTCTCTTCTTTCCTTCTCACTCCTGACTGCAGTTTGTAGGATGAATGCTCACAGGACTGTAGTAGACATAAACACATGTTCAAATGCTTTGCTGAATCAGGATGGGCAGCATCACCAGACAAGCTCTGACACCTCTGTGACAATCTAGCAGTGGGAGATGGAAGATGCCTTAATGTTTAATAAAAGGTTGTCATCTCAACTTTCCTTTTTCAAGTCAGAACCCCACAATAAAAACGGCAGCGAGAAGGAAAACACTGATACGCCTGGACAAGGTGCATGGAAAACAGCCAGAGACACCTGCCTAGGGACAGAACAGATGAAAAGTGAAGTGATTTACCTGGGGACGCTTTACTTATAGCCCTGCGTATCCCTGTCCCATGCTACCACCCCCTATACAGAATCACCCCGAGTTGATACAGCTCCCCAGGCAAGCAAGACCCTGCCTGCCTGCATCAACCGACAGGATCAGGCTGTAGCTAGCTGGGAAGCCCATTACATGTGTGTGGTCAGGCTTGCAAATATAACGTTGCAGTAAGACTGTAAAAGACATATTGAACTAAATATTTCCAAGGATGATGTAACTGGGTGGGGGCACTACCAGGCTCACGATAAGCTAAGTATAATGATAGCTGAAATAAAACATTTGCATATAAATTTTCACTCCTAAAATTTATTAGCAGCAGAGAGATAATGGTGTAGGCAAGTTGACAAAGAGTCACTATGAGATCATATTTGACTTAATGCAAAGTTTGTAGGCATTGTTCTTGGAGGAAGTATTCATTGTGTGTAGTACAGTAAAAACTGTGTTTTAAAACAAAAAGATAAAATAGTTGCCTTAACACAGCAGCAGCATTGTCATTGTAAATCTGCCGTGCCACATATTTTATTACATTTTCATAGCAGAAGAGGGAATTTACGATGTGATACTACAAGCTCTACCAGCCTTCTTCTGTCAGTGGGGTACCTCTCTTAACTCATATCTAAAATATTTGCTGATACTGAAACGTGACTGTGAGACACAAAAACAGTTTTTTACAACTCAAAAGAACGTTATATTCATCTAGCTTAGAGCAAAAAGAAGAAAAACAAATAGCTTGAGCATCTGTTTCTGCAAAGAGTGGACACTGTTCTGCAAACACTTCTTCTGTTCTATGGAAAGAACAAAGAGAGGGAAGCGTTGCTGAGCCTAGGCTGCTTTTGTGGATGAAGCAGTAGCACAAAGATGTTATTACTGTTATTACCACACACAAAATTGATGCTGAGGCTGTGGGTGAGAGCCTCACCTTTATCATTACTTTTTGGGGTAAGATTCACCCAGTGTAGGCAGTCTTCGGGCTTGAATCTCCTGTAGCCAAATATCGACAGCAATGGGGTCAGGGCATTATATTAATTCCTTCTGGCATACACTAAGCCGCAATATGCTCCCCACAATCAAGGACTGATCATTTACTTACTTTCTGGGGACCAGTTACATTGTATTTTGAATATGCTGGCCTAAATACAACCGTTACTCAAGCATGACAGGACCGGGTCCATTCTAAACACAAGCCAAGTCTTTTGATACTAAAGATTCAGCACTGAGAACTCCTATTGACGAATTAGAAAAAGGTACAGGTGACACTGTAAATTTAATTTGATCAAAGTATTCGGCAGGTTTCTGTTCACCTTAGTAGGTAAAGAACTTGGTGTCTTTGGGCAAAAGAACTAAGAAAAAAAGAGCAACTTGGTGCATAACTTATGAATAAGACAACAGCAACAAAAGTCTGGTAGGTTGGTTTAAATCAAGAGGGAAATAATAAGAAAAAGAACTTCAAAAGCATTCACGTGGAGGAACATTCCACCAAGACAAAGTCATCTGTCCTTACTTTCCCAAAAGCAGCATGATCAAAGCCGATTATGGGATTTCAAACCCTAAATGTTTCTTTGTGTTGCCCAAGCAGAGAGTGAAAATGCTTTATGATACCAAAAGGACAAAAGGAAGATCCTCAGATCTCCCCTCAAAGCAGGGACCAGGATTTAATGTCTTTAAAAAACATCAGTGCCTCCAGCCCTCCCCTATGATGACGTGAGACATAGTCCATCAGAGTTATGACTGGCTGTGTAGTTTTAGGTAATGCACTGATACAATACTAAACAACAACATATGCACGGCATTTGTAATGAGATTGGACTTTTAACCTTCTGAAGCAGCGGGAAACAATGGGGCTTTTAAAAATACCAGCTCAGAGGTAAGGAGAGGGTCAGCCCAATACAGTTTATAAATATAAAACCAGTTGCATAGCTGAGTTTCACTTTAAAACACAAATTGTTTGAAAGAGTAAGAGGAAGCCAGAGAAGGAGTGAGAAAAAGAAAGCTGGCATAGGGGAAAGAACTAGGAGACAACACAAGAGGTGGGAGAGGAGTGTGCAGCCTCTCACAACCTACCCCAATACCTAGGGGCTACCTGCCTCCTCTGGGGCTCACGCTCACGCACTGACATTAGAGACCTCTTGTCCATTGGCCTGAGTAGCTCTGACCACCAAAATCTGAGGGGAGACTTGTCCTCCACACACACGCTGAAATGCAACCAAATGTCCTTTCCTTTAAAAGGCCTGAGCTCCAAATACCAGGTAATGGTAATGGACAGATACCCTGTCTGGATTGATGAACCAGATGAGACTGAAGCCAGACCTTCAGCTGCTATAAATGGAACTAGAGTGGATCCAACTGATTTCATAGAATCATAGAATCATTAAGGTTGGAAAAGACCTCTGAGATCACCTAGTCCAACTGTCAACCCAGCACCACCATGCCTATTAAACCACATCTCAAAGTGCCACATCTAGACATTTTTTTAATACCTCCAAGGACGGTGACTCCACCACCTCCCTGGGCAGCCTGTTCCAGCACTTGACCACTAACTTCATGAACTCAGTGAACTTGAAGACTCTCATGAAGTTAAAGCTCTGAGTGCTCACAGTGCCACTGAAAAAATAAAAAAATCACTGTTGTCTTTTGCCAATGCAGGTTGCATTACTGCCCTGTGGCCACACTCAGTAGCTGCATGGCTCCACCTCTCCAATGTTCATGGCCACCATGACATGCTCCTGCCATGTCACCAACAGAAAGATGTTTTCTATCAAGCAATGAGTAAATCGCAGCATAGGCTGAGGATGCAGCCGCCATGCTGTGACTCGGAGTGTGCACAATCCTCTCCTGCGGTGGTCATGCTCTCGTTAAATGGCCTGAGTTCTGGCTACATGATGGGGCTGTATTTTGTGCCAGATACATGCCAACGGAGAGACTTTGGGGACTACACAGAAAATGCCAGCAAGCAGTGAACCACTATAATGACGGATAAGAGTCTGAAACTCACTTTCTGCCCCAGACTAACCTTGGAAAAAGGAGAGCAGGGAGCGAGCCCCATACCAGAAGATTAGTGGCTTGGGTTTGGGCTGTGGGCCATGCTTCAGCACCAGTGTGTAGCAAAACAAGAGCTCCCCTGGGGGCAAGGGCACAGCAGTCAATTCTTCCCTTCCAATTCTTCCCTTCCCTTGTGCTCTCGCTCCTCCTGCCTCCCCTGAGCCCCTCTCTCCAATTCAATCCAGTACAATCCTGAGATCAGCAGGTTTAAGTGAAAGCCATGTGTTTCTCTCACACCAGACAAACAGGTCCAAACAGTGGCAAAGTCAAGGAAGGCTAAACCAAAGAACTACTGCTGGACACGAGCATTCAAGATCATCAGATTCTGACACCGGTTTTGGTAGAAATGCTGGACTAGACAGGATCACACTGAACTCACATCTCTGCAATCTCAGCCAACCACACAGCACCATCTATTTCAGAAGAGCATTTCCTTTACACATTATCAAATATTACAGGCCACTCAACATCAGTAATTGGTACCCTACTGAACCAACTTTGGTCCTCTAGGAAAAGAGCAATAGCTACAACTCTGACCTGCCTCAAGAATAGCAGAAGAGATCACCAGTGGCTCACCAATGCAGTCATGGGAATTTGTTACATCAAGGAACCTAGGAAATGGATAATTTCCCACAGAAAAAGAAACCCCAAGGCTCCTCTCTGGGAAATGGAAGGGGGCTTAGGGGAGGCCAGCTTCCCCAGCCTCTATTCAAGATCTCCCTTATATCCTCACTACCATGACCTGTACAGCCCTACTGTTCTCCTACCATGGCACATTGCCGTCAGTCACAGACTTGCAGATAGAGCTCGCACCTCTGCTACACAGCTATTAGACACACACGGAGGGAAAGGGCTGTTGGTCTATGGTAACAACATGGAATGCACCATGTGCCCCAGCTGTCAGCCTTGCCACATCAAACATATTTCCATCTTGGTACCATCTCAGATATTGGTGGTTTTACCTGGGAAAGCTGCAGTTCTCCAAGACCTACACACTCATTTTAGGATATATGTCCAGAAATGTTTTGCATTAGGCTCAGTTCAGGATTTTACTCCATGCAGGCCCTCCACTTCCCTTTCTTGAGCCTGATTTTTAAAGGCACTTCTTTGCTTTCCAATCACGGCACCTGCAACAGCCCTATGAAATGCCTCCAGCTCTCCACCAAGAAACTACATTGCTGCTGCGGCACTCAGAAGATGGCACCTCCTGTTCACAAGGCTGAGCAGCACTGCAGGTAGCCTGGCACTGTAGTCCCTCATCAAGCAAAATGACTCAAGGGGGATTTGGCAGAAGAAAGAGCAGCAAAATCAGACCTGAGTCAAATGCAGCTCTCCAAGAAATTCCTTTTCACTTGCAAGCAACAGGCAGACCAGAACTGCCTTCCTGTGACTTGCCACCACCTTCCTGCAAGGCAGCATTAGAAAGCAGCCTGTCACCCAGGGATGTTTTTCGACAATACTTCATGTCCTCTTTTACTGTCTTCTTTTTAAGCCCCTTTCAAACTTGGTTCCCTTTGCTCCCTACTCAGATCAGACTAATAAGAACATCACCTCAGGGAAAAGACTTGTACACAGACAGACTTCCTCTTCAGAGGATCAAACAGACCAGACTGTTCCTTTTCAAGTTTTATTAATCCTGGTTCATAATTTCCACCACATCATTAGTCATTTCCTATTATTGAATAGCTGGTAGCAGCATCATCGCACAGTAAATAGCAAGATAACCATGCCACCTGCAATTTCTTGGCTGATACCTACCCACAACCACATCTGGGCAAAAGACGAAGAGGTAAAATTAAAAGCCAAACCATGTAGACTTTTTTGATCTGTGGCTCATTTCTTTTATTCACATCATCTGCTCAGCTGGCTACATAAGCTGCTGCAGACCTTGTTTTAAAACAGCTCCAGAAGATTAACACTAAAACCAGCAGTTTGGAAATGTGGTGATTTTCACTGGAATTCCCCTTCCTGAGGCATGCAGGGTCTTTGGGGACCCTGGTTATCAGGGTTTAGTGTTTGTTTGGTTTCCTAAGCTTTTCTTAGTTTGTCAACATCCTTTAGGTAATTTTGACACCAAAAATGGGCAGAGAATTCAAGTGCCTTGAGGCAATCTGTTTTCTATTCAGTTTTTCTTGCCCCCCAATGAAGCTTATTTTTCTAACAATATCCTTCTTCTCTGTAGAGATCTGGCTCAGGCAACTAATTGGGAGTCTTTTCAGTGTAATATCTGTATACCTGAATTTCTGGAGTGTTCTCTTGGACACTCTCCGTTTTTCCCATGCCAAAAGGTTATCCACGCGCAAGTTCTGGGCCAGGGTTTCTATGTGGTTCACTTTATTCTGCAGAGCACGACAGTGCCCTGCGTCAGAAGTGGGTAGCTGTGGTGCCCCAGAGGCAGCTGTTAGAAGAACAGAAAGGGCTGTTCTCCACCCAGGCAGCGGTGCTTCTCTCTCCTTCTTTCCATTATCTCAGGAAATTTTCCAGCCACGGGCCCTCCTCCCTCTGGCCTGCAGTTTCCCCACGTACTCTGCAGGAGAGCCTCACGACGGCTCCATGCCAAGTTCGCAGAAGACAATGAGTCTTTCCACCATCTCCAGGGGCAGGGGATGGAGCCCCCAGTTCCCAGGACTGTGAAAGGATTTCCTCCTTTTCACTTGTCCTCACGAACTCAGACTGGTACACAGAGCACAATCTCTTGGGCTGAAGCGTGGAATGGCTTTGGAAGCAAGGAATGGCTTTGGCTTTATGGCAGGGAAGGTTTCTGCCACAGATGTCCTGCATGACCTTAGGGAAGAAGTCACTTGCTATTAGGCTCTCTTGGTGCTTGTTTCAATTCGTCCCTGTTCTTCTGAACACAAATATTGGTCATTAGAAGTCAGCTGAGTCCTAGGTGAAAAGAGGTAATTAAATCCTTAATGACTAATGCATTTAACAGACTTTCGGGGAGTACAGCTGTCCTGGTTTCAGCTTAATTCGGAATCATTTTCTTCCTAGTAGCTGCTGCAGTGCTGTGTTTTGGACTTAGTATGAGAACAATGCTGATAACACACTGATGATGCAGTTGTTGCTCAGTAGTGTTTAGTCTAGTCAAGGACTCTTCAGCTTCCCATGCTCTGCCGGGTGCACAAGGAGCTGGGAGGGGGCACAGCCAGGACAGCTGACCCAGGCTGCCCACAGGGCTATTCCATACCATACGGCGTCACGCTTCGTATGGAAACTGGGGGAGTTGGCCAGAAGGCAGCGATCACTGCTCGGGGACGGGCTGGGCATCAGTCGGCGGGTGGTGAGCAATTGCACTGTGCATCACTTGTTTTGTATATTCTTTTATCATCATCATCATCATCATCATCATCATCATTATTGTTATTTTCTCTTCCTCTGCTGTCCCATTAAACTGCCTTTATCTCAGCCCACAGGTTTTAGGGGTTTTTTCGGTTCTCTCCCCCATCCCGCCGGGGCAGGGGGAGGGTGAGCGAGCGGCTGTGTGGGGCTCGGTTGCCGATCGGAGTTAAACCACAACAGCAGCACTGTGCCTGCAGCACGGCTGCTTTTACCAGGGCTGTCTAGAAGTGCGCTCTGCCAGCCCGCGCTGGGTAGCACCCAGTCAGGCCTGCAGACTCCTTCCTCTCCGATCGCTATGGCACTTTCAGGCGGAGCTTGGTAAATCTAGGAGCAGGATTACGTGATTTGGCTGCACAAGGCTGCGGTAACGCTCACCACAAGCGACACCCTCCCTGAGTATCTCCTGGCACTCCCTTGGCAGCTTACGGGTCCTTGACTGTGACCTGCTGCCACTTGGTGCTTCAACCTGCCTACGAGAGGTGGCAGGAGCTGGCAGTGCCTGGGTACGTTTGCCCCCGTTTGCACTCCCTCCACAGGGCGCCCGGGCAGCCGTCTCTGTGACCCAGACCTTGTACCGGCTGCCTGCCTGCAGGATGAGAGGACTAGTTTTCATAATTCAAGAGGCACACCCCACCAGGCATACATTTCTTTATGCAAATATATGTTTTAATCTCTCTTGTTTTCCTAAATAAGGATAAATATACACTGTTAGTATGCACACATTTATGTCGTATACATATAAAACACACCTATGTTGTAAAAAAGACTGAAGACTAACTTCCTACAACCAGCTTTCAACTCCCCTGTCTGTGTGAACAGTCCATAACTACCCATTCTCTTATCCTCTTTTCTCCTGTAGTGCACAGAGCACAAGAATTGCTTAAGTCGTGTACTTCCTTATATGCCCATCAAACACCCACCTGTCGAACTCACATTGTCCTCTTTTTCTCTGACCCATCACCCTAATTCCACATGAGCTTTTTGTGGCTCTGTCTCCTCCGTGGTGCAAGCAGATAGAATTATTCCCCTCTTGAGCAAGGAAAGGAGAGGACGACCTCACCACAGGTCAAAAACATTGCACGTCCAGAACATGACATTTCAAAGTACTTCGCATTTTACAGCATTTTTCATGTACACGGTTTGGAGCACTAAGCTCGCCTGCAGTTCAGATGGAGCTCAGATGAGTACCCAGAAACAGAAAAACATGCCTTTTGGGCTCCCAGCCAAAAGGGCGATAAAAGCATCTTACCTCATGCAAGACCACTGTGGCAGCGTGAGAGATGCCTCTCACTAAGTCGTGAGAGATGCCTCTCACTAAGTCCCATGTCCACCCTTTCCTTTCCCACTCCTCCACCTCTCACTCAAACTCCCATGCCCACCCTTTCCTTTCCCACTCCTCCACCTCTCACTCAAACTCCCATGCCCACACTTGGTTTGGATACTACATACCTTCCCCAGAGTTACTCCTCTGCTCGGCTCTCCCAGCTTCTCACAGCTAGGGAGGCAGAATTAGGGTGAGGTGGCTTCAGCTCAGCTTCACCTCATCTAACTTTAGTAACTTGCCAGCAGCACCTCGGTTAGGGTCCTTGAAAATTGATTTCAGTGAGTGGAAGTGTGGATGCTCAGTAGGAGCATCCTACTTGTTGCCACCTGGAGGTGCCTTTTTCTTTGCTCTTCCAAGGGAGCCTAGAGACTGGCTCCTTGGATAAGCCAAGGGAGATGAATCGGGCAACAAAGCCAAGGGGGAGTCCCCTGACTCCTTAGCTGTCAGGACAGACTTCTCACTGTCACGCAGGCAAGTGACTTAACACCCTACTCCCCTCCTAGTGAATGTGAGCTGACCCCGCACAATAAAATCTTCCTCCCTTCCAGGAGTGCTGAAGGGCTCTAATTAGTGTTCCTAAAGACCTCAGACTATAAAAGTGTAAATGGCTTGTATTCTTAATAATAGTAATGAGTTCCTGGAATCAGTAACTTGACAATAATTGCTATATGGCTATAATAAATTGCTTTTGCCACCTCAGAATGAATTTTCTTGAATTGGGGCTTTTGTTCTCACGGTCACCAAGTTATTTTTTGCCCTCCTGATGAAACTCTCACAATAATGATGGGGGAAGCAGGTAATGGAGAATGATGGGCATCTTTATAAACAAAGGTGGTCACATGAGCCATAGATCAGAGAAATGAGATTCCTGGTACGGTAACATCTCAATATCTCAACGAAGACATGTAAAAGCCTGTTGATCTTGTTATTCTGTACAGATGACCGCCTTTATCTTAAGATCCTATAATCCTAAGAATTGGGCGATAGGAGAAATCATTTCCATTCGCATTTAACAAATGGGAAACGAGGGCAGTGAGCGACTGATCCAATCCAAGGACTCTGAAGGAGGACTGGAAACTGAGCCAGGTTTCCTGAGACTCAGATCAGGGCTTGAACTACAAACAACCCTTTTTCTTCAATCCCCAAGGCGACCTCTGCCTTTGTCAGGATCCCAGTCACAAACCTGCTGCGTAACTCCTCTGTGATACTGAGCACCATTGAACTCCCGTGCACAGCACCAGCGTCCAAGGGTTGGGCCCCAACCGTGGTCATTCAGCCCCTTGCAGGATCAAACCCCAACATGCCCATTCTGAAAGCTCAGTATTTCGCGTTCCCCTGCGGATATGAACAATGTGTCTTAATTCAAGGGAAGATCAGGCTCTGTGAAACGAACAGGGGGAAGGTTTATGATGGAACATGATTATTTAGCAGTGAAATGAAAAGTTGCCTGGCATAGTCTGCCCTTGCAGACAGCACTTTCTCCTCTAATAGCGATCCTGATAGCTGGAGCTGTCTTGACTTTTATCAGCAGGGCAGCCTTGCACTCTGCTCGGACCCAAATGATCAAGTGGCCTTCACAGCTGCCACCACGTCCTATTAAAAGACTACAAGAGGCCTGTGAGATTAAGAAAGGATAAAAACAAGTATTTATCATTTGGGAAGTAATGTCGCTGGTTATCTAAAGCAACGTAATTATATTATAAGCTTTATCTGTGAGTGGCTTTTTCCTTCCAGGGGGTAGGAATAGAAAAACTTTTCACTTCATAATGAGTCTTATTGAAACTCCATTTTGCCCTTGGCAAAAGGCCATTATCCAGCAGAAACATGTAATCATCCTAAAAATGCATAATGGCATGGAAAACGGACAAGTAGTTTCTTGAAATATTGTTTGTAAAAGGCCTAATTTATAATGGGGATTGTTTGTGTTAGGGCCTTTTGGCATGTATGGTTAACAAGAACTTGCTGTTCTGCTGCCAGTTCGTTTAATCAAGAGGGCCTTGTGTAGGCCTCGGTCGATACGGCCATGGAAACAATGGGAGCTTTTTCCCCCGTAACTGCCCCATCATGACAGAGAGCACACTGCTATTTAAGCTGTCCGTGTTGTTCTTGATAGACACCGCTGCTGTCAATGCACCACATCAAAACATACACACTATCAGATTCATTGCACTGCTGTGCCTATCTAAAAAAAATATTAGGAACTATCTGGCAGCCCCGCTAATTGAGGACAATCATGCAACTATAGCCTCTTTGTAACGATGCAATTGTATGAACAGCGCTTTCCGTCCCGAAACGCAGCAGTTCACACACACGCTAGGAAGGAAACCTCTTGGTCTGGCACTCATCTATGCTAAGAGTTGGATCATGCGCAGGAGAAAACATTCCCCAGAAGGAAATGAGAAAGGCTGCGGTAAATACCCTTCACCTGCTTTGTTAGCAGAGCATCCACAAAATGGGGGTAGAAACGGCCCCGTTATAGGCGATTATACTTTTCTCACCTGTACTAACAAATACATAGACGCACCAGACATCCTGGTCCGTGGTGCACAGAAAGGTGTCTCTGGTTTGTAACCTCTGCAGATGCACAACAGACTTTTGTAAATCCCTCCAAGCATCTTTCTTTTATGTTAGGAGAAGCTTGTGTTCAAGTTCTACAAACTGTTTATGGCAGATCCAGCGCTCGGCCCAGATACTAGGTCATGGGAGCCTTACTCCAAAGCAGAACTAAAGCGATACGTAACAGGTGTAAATGTTCCTGCCCCGAGCCTCGCGTGTAGCTGTTCACACTAAGGAAACTCCACGAGTTAGAGGAATCGCACCACGTTAGATTGCCAGCGGTGGGGATGGCTGGCCGCTCGCTAGCGTGACTGAGGCCTCAGAGCAGGCTGCGTCCCAGCGCTGTGTGATACGAGGGCACCCACCCAACGGAGAAAGGCTGGAGAATCAGGCTGCTGCTGGTGGGGAATTCCCTCAGCGGCAGGGCAGCACCGCAGCCTTGATCCCGCCTGCTGCTCAGCGTTTCTGGTCAGAGCAACACACGGATCCAGGGGCTGCCTGGATGGGGAAAAGCAGGCTGCGAGGCCGGGCAAGGAGCATCACCACGGCGGGGGAAATACGTGCTGGGGAGCAGGTGGGGAAGGCCGCTTGAGAGCAGAGAGCAATCGGATACGGCTGGCGCCCGTGTGCCAAGGAGCACATTGCGGAGGGAAAGGAGGAACTGTGGATTTTAAGATCCACAGTGCCAAGATCTAGACCTGCAAAGTTGCATCTTGTTACCCAAACCAGCTATTTGCTGTATATATGGCAGCTGTGCCTCAAGGTCTCGGGCACGGATGAGGCCTATTGTGCCTGGCACTGTACATACGTTTATTTTAAGACAGTCCTTGCTACCGAGAGCTTAGAATTGACACAGAATGGTATTTTTAACACAAGCACAATAATTGCCACAACTAAAGTGAAAACAAAGCTATAATTTGGTCAGCTTGACAGTGTGTGAAGGCCTTCTGTAGAGAAATGTAATTCAACAAATTCTGTCTTTTGGGGGGTTTTGCTGAATCCATGGGTATCCCCCTAGCATATAGAAGAAAAGAACCCTTCCTTTATTTGCTCCAAAGCTGTGTTTGTTCAGTAACTGCTGAAGAAAGACCTTCTTCCTTCCATAACCAAATAAAACGATCCCTTTGGTTATTTATAGTCCTCGTGGCCCAAATACATCACTTGGCTCTCTACCACAAGCCCAGCCATGTGTTACTATATTAAAAAATGCGAAAATGTAATTACGGGGTACTCAAGCCAGTGTCTGCAGACAAAACCTGCCAGGAGCGAAGAGACAGGAAACGTGTGCCCTTCGGAGCTGGACACGGCCTTCCCCGCCTCAGGACTCCACCAGGACTGAAAGAGGAGGGATGGGGGCTGGCTTCGCAGGACAGCGAAGTCACATCTGCCTCTCAGCAGAAACCAGCTTGCTGTAAAGTGCAAGTGCAATCCTGACCAAAAAAAAAAAAAAAAAAAAAAAAAAAAAAAAAATTCCCTCCCTGCCAATTCAGAGCCGCACCATTTACGCTTGGTCACACTGCGAGCCACCCTGTCTGCCCACAGAGGGGAAAAGGGAGTAGGGTAGGATGCAGCAGACCTTACCTCCCCTGCACAAGCCTCTTGCATCCGTCTGGGAGCTTTGCCCTCTGCGGTGAAGCAATTTCTTATGCATTCATATGAAGAGCAGAGCACAGAGGCTGTGTTATTTCCCCCTTGCAGCACAGCACTGTTGCAGGTAAAGGGCTGATGCTCCTGAGCCAAAACACTGATCGTCATGTCTTTGTGTATTCCCGTTTGCAAATCTCTTCTCTCCAACTGCTTATTACTGTCCCTGAGCTGGCGGCTACTACCCACAGCAGGACAGCAGAAGGAAAACCTGCCACCCTTCATGATTTAATCATGATTTAATCCCTGCAGGGCTGCGAGCCCCAAGCATCCCCATGCAGGCTCTGCTCTGCTCCTGAGCTGGGCACCATACCCAGGCACGCATCCTGGCCAGCCCTGAACTCGACCCAGGGTGACTGTTCACAAGGGTTAGCAGGTTTAGGACCCAGAGATCCTCATTCTCCCATCGTCTGTGTAGTGTTTCCACACGGCAGTGGAGAGAGAGCAGCTGAGAGATGCTCTGGAGAAGGCTAAAGCCCCCACCCAACAGATGTGCCCGGTAAGTCTGTCCACGAGTAGATCGCCATAAACTTTAATGTGTGACTCCAGATTCACACTGGGGTGGATGGAGACAGAGTGGAGTTAAGCTGAGACAAATCCAGGCACAGCACCACTTTCTCTGAGACCCCAGGACACCCACACAAGTAGCTAGTGAAGAGTGAAGGAATGAAAAAAGAAAAAGCACTTTTCCTCGGGGCACATGAGCTCTGACAGGAAACTTTAGAGAAACTTTGGGGGAGGGATAAGTCATTTGGATGATGAATTGCCCACTGGCCTTCCAGAGTTGTTTCCAATCAAACTGTCTTTAGGAAGGTTCCCCTGGAGCTGAGCACAAAATCCTCTTCAAAATATACAGAGTCTCAGGGTGAAGAAGCTGGGCGTATAACCCCAGAGGTGGGCTCTGTATCAACAACGAGCTCGTGGCCAATTGTTCACCTGCTCCTTCCTTCCGATGTCAGTCCCCTGTTTTAGCAAAACCGAAGTCTATCAGTTTGCCCCTCGCTACTGAACAGTCATTGACAAAAAGGTGATTATTTGCTGACAGAAAGAAATGCAAGAGGTAGGAGTGGTTCTCCCAACCCAGCACTGCCAAGTCAGCCACTGAAGAGCTGAAAAGGCAAAGTTTTGCCCGTTTTCAGCTCAAAACAACCAAGCCTTCCATACTGTCCAGCCAAAGCCAAGAACCCCTCTGCAACACTCACTCTGTAAACCTCCTGCCAAGCTCATTCGCTTTCAGAGTTTGCAATAAAACTCCAAGTTTCAACATTTTGCACAGTCTGATTCTGCGATTAGTAAGATCAAAATCCTGCAAGTGGAAGATTAAGCACCAAGATGTTCTCCGTACCCTCACACCATTCACATCCAAACTGCTGCTTTGTGCATTCATGCTGCTTGCTTTAAGCTCTCTCAGACCCCTGCTCCCCTTCCACGTAACCCGGTTTACAGTAATATTACTTATTACTGCAGTATTTCCCCCACTTTCCTTCTGTGGCCGGGAGCAGATGGGACCTCTCCAACGCAGTATCCGCAGTGCCACCTTCTGGCCTGCGACACGAATCCCAGCCACCCAGCAAGGCCCCGCTGCAGAAAGCCTTGCCAATCCGCCTGTCCCCACGGTGGCCACCAGCTCGTATGGCCACACGCGAAATCGCATTTTCAGATGGTCCCCAAAGGAGCGCCGGCCGCACCGGTTCAGTTCACCAGACTGAAGAGCTCGGAGCACTTGGGTCCTTACGGTGCGCCCAACACAAGCAACGCGTCTTGAGCCACTCCTCTAACGCGCTCCACTCCTCCCTGTGGCATAACCAAGTGCCACCCTTTTCTCCAGCTCCACACAGACCAGCCTGGGAGTCCTCCCGCCGTTTTCCTCCGCAGGAAGATATATAAGCGAAGGAGTAACTGCCAATTCCCTGCACTATTTTCTTGGCCTGGTGTCCTAGGATCTAGAAATAGGCTGCTTCTGCTGCTTGCAAGCAGCAGTGTGTGAACGGTGCTCCAGTATCGGTTCAGTGCTCCTTTAGCAGCCACTCTGCAAACAGCAGCAGCTTGGCAGTCATTTTGAATGCTGCAGGCGATCGCCCGGCTTGCAGAAGCTCCTCGGCTACTTCCCACCTTCCACGTATCACACAGGTGCATTTCTATCGAGGAGAATCTCAGATCTGTACCCTGCAGCACCATCAGCTACGAAGGAGGGTGAAAACACATGGTCAGGAGCATGCCTGTAAGTTGTTCGCCGGACTTCAGTACTAATTCTCTACAACGTTATTTACAGCCATACTAAAAAATTAAGTGCTTCATGGAGCTTCTCTGTGGGTTTTGGCCACATGGAATAAATGCGATTTCCTGATGCTTGTATCACATTGGCAGCACTTCAGCAATTTCAGTGCATCTCTCTAAATAAGGACTTGATTCTCATTTATTATAGGCCCCATTATACCACTGGCGGTGGCTAAAGGGGCCTTGATTTTTGGCAGAAATGTCATTTACTCCCACCCTATGTACTTTTTACGGCACTCTGTTCTGGTATAAAAGAAAAAGAGGGAGCATACTGTACAGCTCCAGCTTGCATCCTGGAAGCCAGAAGTTTTCCACCGACCCTGGCTTTGGTGAACTGGGAAGACATTTCAAATCAAGAGCCTAACCTCCACTAATACAAATATAATTATACATTATACATTATACAAATACAAAATAATTATTTTTCACTTCCTTGCATCTATCAAGCTCTTTATAAACCTATGTTAGAATAACAGGGCAAAAGAGTAGAGCGGAAGCAGAAGCCGTCGCTGGAAAGGACGGCATTCGCTCTCTGCCCAGGGAATATGTAGCTACAGCGCCCGGACGAGGTCTCGGGGCATCGCAGCCTTTCGGCCCTGCGCAGCCTGTGCAGTACCGCTGGGGCACGGCGCTGGGAAACGCGGCCTGGAGAAGGCCTGTTCAAAGACAAGCACTCCTCTGCCTGAGGAACTACGGCATGAAGGTGAAGTGTGCAAACCCCCTGTTTGCAATTCAAACCCAAAGGTGTAACATTCCTCCTGGTGCTGTTGCAAGGAGGCCAGGGATCCACCACGTGCCCTTGGGCTTTTTACCCCTGCTCCATAACACAGAGACAGGAATGCTTCATTCCTCTCCATTTGCTTCTTCAGACTGGAATCGCTCCAAGGCAGGGGTTGCTTCCTACACGCACGGACCATGGCTGGCACAGCGGACTCTGGTCTTGGCTGACCGCTACTCGTGTAACGCGCAAGAATATTTGGATAAGGAGAGTTTACACATGTGGGAAGTCCCACTGGCTTCTAGAATAAGTCTCCCGACTTAGCCTGGGAACTGCGATTGGGAGATGTAATCATAACAAAACACAGCCTTTTATCTCCCAGTGGGAAATCTTCCAACTTCCACTTTTCTTAAACCTTATCCATCCCTTTGTAACATACATATATTTAAAAAATGAAGAACTTTCCAACTGAACTCACATTTCTAACTATGATTTTAAAATTCATGTACAATTTTGGGGGTAAATTGGCAAGATTCCAATCAAGCTATCACCACTGCAATTAAAGTGATTTTTCCATCTGAATATATCTCTGACATGGAAAGAAATTACACTATCACTGTATAAAGCTGTTTTGATAGATCAGTTCCCTCACTGAGCATATTTTATACTCATCAAAACTATTTATACATCCTCACATAACAGCTATTCTAGGAATTTCAAATCTGAATAATAATATTAGTCATTCTTGAAAGAAAGAACACACGCAGTATCCTTATTAATGCAAGGCACAAATACCTAAGAAGAAACCAATTCCATTTTTTGCCTGCTCTTGTGTACACATGCACATACCCACGTGCACGCATGGATAACACATCCCAGTGGAACGAAACATTCCACTGAGCTTAATTAAAGAGCAACAAAAGGAAGCAGTTTCAGTCTATTTTTAAACATGCATGCTCTAAACATGCACCAAATCAAAACTCCTTAACATACGCCTCTAAGAGCTTTTGTAAAATCCAGCTTAGGGGAATTAGGCACTCAGATCTAACTGAACTTCAGTGAGATATGGACACCTCAGTCCTCGAAGCTCCTTTGGAAACTCCTGTCTCATCCAATACAGGGTTCATTTTCCAGCTGAGAAATACCTTAGTAATGGTACACTTAACACTCAACAGTCATTTGACCCATTTTACTAATGTGTTTGGGAAGGAGGTTAATTAACAGTGGATAGCTATATCCTTAAGCTTAATTTTTCCAACAACCCTGCTCATAAAAGGAAAAATTGAGTACATATTAAAGGAAGCAAGCAATTAAGTTGCACAAATAGTGAGCTCATTGAACTGCAGCTGACTTCTATCATGTCAAAGAACAACTAAACACAGAAGCAATGAAAAGATTGTTGCCACGACCACCACTGAGAACTGCCTGGCAATAAAGATGAATAACTTCCTACTTGAAGATTACTGATTAAAGCTCTTAGAAACCAAAAGGTTAGACATAGGCATATCTGGAGCAAAATATTTTAATGCATGTTTGGCAGATTCTGTAACGTATTTACAGTGGATTTAAAGGAAAGATTTATACAACTCCAGTAAACTCTGCTTTAAGCAGCCTTTAAAATCAGGGCCGTTCCAAACATCACAAGTACAGGGGTAACTGGTTCATTGTGGTGCCTTAGAGAAGGAGCTACCCCTACCGTTTCCTACAGACAGAGGTGGGGGAATGGAAGGCCGAGGATTCATAGGCCTGAGCACGCTGTGGGAGGGAACCGGGCTTGGCGCCATGAATGGTGTATAGAAAACGCCAGGCCAGCGCTGGCTGGACCATTTCCATAGAGGTCCACGGCAGAATTTGTTATCATCCTCAAGTACAGGGCAATGCAAAGATGTACAGCCCTAGAGCCTCACTGCGACTAAGGAAATCCTATCTTGGTCCTAGATCCAGCACGACCTAAGGATGAGGAATTAACAATAGCCCCGTGTCCAGCACAGTTTTCCACACTAGCTGAGGGAGAGGAGAAATCCTGGCTCTGGCCACCTCCTTCCCAAGGGGCTGCACCCCTCCACGTGCACAGCCTCCCCAGCCAGCCTGCCTTACACCCCAACATCCATGTTTGGGATGACAGGGCAGCTTCAGCTGGTTGATTTGGTTGTCTTGCAACAGATCTCGCCACTACGTACGTCAAAAAAATATTCATCGCTGAGTGGGGGACAATCTGGGCAGTGCAGAGGCATTATGAAGCTAATCCCCTGCTGATAGCAGCAAGTAGGAGTAAGGAAAGAACCATGCCTGTGGAACTGTAACAGAAGCTGGAGTTTTCATTAGCCAGAAAGGCCCTTTTTGACAGTCAGTGCAACGTGATGTTTGTTACAATGACTGGGAATACAAATGAAAGCCGAATAATCAGGCGCAGAGGATGCAGCGAGCTAGTACTTTGCCTTGTGTATTTGCAAAGCAGCAGTGAAGCCCAAAATCAAAAGCTGAGGAGACTCCTGCAGAGATGTAACGCTTAGCTGATGAAGATTCTGCTCCACAATATGTGTAAATACAGTTAACCAAGATCAGGAGGGGGTGTCCTCATTTCCCCCTTATCTATACCAGTAAGATCAGCAACTTGGGGGGCAAAATTCCTCTGAGTACTGTTTCACATACTTTTTTTTTTTTTTTCTCCATTTCTTGCTCTGCTTACTCAGAGTGTTTCCCCAGAAAGAAATGCTGGTTGCTTGAAAATGAATTTTGGTTTTAATGCTGATATTGCACAGTGTATCCCTGAAGTAAATGCTTAGCTGCGTGTTTCTGCTTCACCTGGCCCACCAAGGCTATAATAGGCAAATCCAGTGCCCCACAACAGCTACTGTGATAGTTGCTCCATCAGTACGTCAGCAAACCTAAAATCTTGATAACTTCTGAACGAAAAAGACACACAGCAGCCACCACAGGAGAGAGTCTGACACAGTACTGGTTGGGAGGAGTGCATCTCTGTCTCAGAGGAGCTCTTCTGGGACATGCCGATGAGGCAGGAGCCGTGCAGCTCGGGGATATGTTCCTCCTCCACAACACAACTTGCAGCAATGCTTTTTGGATTTCCAGCCCTTTAAAGTTTTCACATGGGAATGCAGGCCATGCACTAGCAAATCTAAACTTTAATGGCAATAACTGTGCTTTTCCTAGTGACATCTCGTAGAACTCTACAGAGGCAAACTGTGGCGATCTCCTCTTCCCGCACACCGAGACTCCCTGCATTGCAGTCTGAAACCCCCTGGCCTAAAAAGATGTGTGTAGACAAGAGAGAGACTTCAAACGAAACTGTCGAGCCGCAGTGGTGGAATGAGGGCAATGAACTATGCAGAAACGTAGGGAAAAAAACTGGAAAGGCAGTTTGGCTGGGAACAGACGGTGAGAACATTCAGGCAGAAGACTCAGGAAAATTTTATTCAGATAATTTCTGATTATTTGCCGTCTGTGACTAAATATGAGGCACCTGCAAATGCAATAGAGCAAAAATCTACAAAGCAGAAAGCTACTTCATCCAGTGTCTAGGGAACGATTGGCTTTGTCTAGCAAAGACGCTTCACTTTAGGTAGACTAGGTAGAGAATCTATATGCAGTTCCATGACAAATGACATTAAATATGATTATGACTCTCTTAGCTCTCACTGTAAAATACTTCTGTGCGTTAATGACATGAATTTTGAGCTCACATTCTTAAACATCAGATCCAAAAACCAGAGAGAAATCTGTGGGCTCAAACGACAACTAGCCCATTGGTTTTTAAGTGCTTGACCTTTATTTGTCTCACACACACCTCCCCCTCCTAACTCCTTAAAGACAACTGGCATCTTCTTCTGAGTTAGGGGGCTTCTGATAATGCCCCAAGAGCAAATATCTTCTTATTTCCAATGACTGCATGCTGATGGAAGCAAGACTTGCTCTTACAGTTCTTTTTAATCCAACTTGGAAATAAACAACTTGGAAAAAGACCTCCATTTCCACCTACTTGCTCCTCTGACTTGGGTCTTTTTGCCCCTGAAAACTTTCTGAAGCCACTTTCCCTGCAGTGAATCACATGAGGAAGTAAAAATCTTAATTGTAACATGAAAGTTAAACAGCAAGACACGACTTCATCACAGTGGAGATAAAAGGGCGAGGGACTGATGGCATTTTCACCTCATCTTAATTCACGGGGCTTCTTGGGATTGATACAATACAAGCACCTGTGAGTGCAGGGAAGAATTTTTTTTTTTTTTTAATGTTTTTATCTTAGTTCTTTTCCCTGCCTAGCCCGCTCTGCTGCAACCCTGAGCTTTGGGAACACAGGGCTACACTCACACCAAGTTTCTAACACAAAGCACAGAAATAAATGTCATGTTGGTTCAGAACAGGTAAGACTTGCATATCCAATGTGCCCGCTTACCTATACTAAGGTAACAACAAGCGTTTAACTAGCCAAGGAGTGCCTCATTAGCATGAAGGTGATAGTGAGACTTGGAAACATGAAAGAGAGGCAAGATAAAAGGACAGTAGTGGGAAATATATGAACGCTAATTACATTAGCAGCAGGAAAAAGGAACCCAAGTGGTTTGTAGCGACTGTGTAACTCACTGATGAGCACGTGTTATATGTTCCATCTCTGTCCAATGCAGACAGTTGATTATAGTCGTGCCACTGCCCACCCTGGCTCAAGCTATAGGTCCTCCTGTATATAATTTCAGAAATACCTAATATTGGCCAACATGGTAGCTGTTAGAAACAGCACGGCCCTAATTGTCCCTTCTAGCCTTATGATCTACGAATCCTCCCTACGTTTATGGGGAGGAAGCAGTTTTTCAATAGTTAAGACTTTTTCTGATAAGGCTAATTTACAGTCTCCCCTCACCAAATGCATTAAATCGTTTTAAAAAAATTCAGTTTTGCATTTAGCATCTGCATTCACTGGCCTGTGGGTATTTTGGACAAAATAAAGACTGACATAAGGCATTTCCTATCAATGGATGTTTCAAAAAGTAAACAGCTGTGGTATTTTGCACAGCTTTTGCATTTTCTTTTTCATAAATAGTTTAGCCCAGAAGCTTCAAATATGCCTTATACTTGTGGGTTTTTTCCTGTATGTTTAAGCTCATGTCTTCACATGATGCACATCTGCAATTTTAAATTCTATTCCCGTTTGTCAATACATTAAACTCTATTTGTCTGTGCAGCACTCAGCTTTGTTGCAGCAATTCACTCAGTATGTTCTTGCAAGAGTATTGGAGCAAACCAATTCCCTGGGATATACCTACTGTGCCAAGAAGAGCTGGGAGGAAACAAAAGGCATTCATGTACATTGCATGCACAAGCACATGCCCAGTCCTTCTGGGAAAATTCATGACATCTCAGACCTATGGATACTTTCCATTTTGAGTGTCGTAAGCGCATGAATAGCCACTTTTGTGCAGAACCTTCTGGTTAAAAAATGTCAGACTGATATACAGGGAAGGCAGAAAAGCCAATAAGGCTAAATGAAACATACTGCTAAAGGAGGTTTTCATGCTCCTTAGATCACATAGGCCTTCAAGTCTGCTTCCGTAGGCTCAGCTTTTCATATCTTACTAGTTTGACGATGTTGTGAAATCTGCTTGGAACAGATAAAAATTCAAGAGAAAACCATAAAAATTGACATTAAAATAAGTGAAAGTAAAAACCACCACGTACTACCTTGACCAATTGTGTTGACATGAACAGTATTTCTGGACACCCTGCACGATGATGAAAGCTCTGCAAAGCCAGACAAGGACAGATCTCAGCCACTTTCAATTTAGCAACAGGTTATTATTTGTGCTGAAGTTTCAGCTAAAGCTTCCAGCCAAGGATCAGGGTTTTAGGGCTAAGGTGCAAACTATTTCATCCATCACAACACTGCAACAATTTGATGAAAGAAAGAAAGATGAAGAGAGGTCTCTTAGGTGTTCAGTATCCAGCTGATGACAAAGCCTGTCCAAAGGCCATAGGAATGGCAGCGCTACTTTTGTGGTTATTCCTTAGGAGGTTTTAATCAATGGCATCTGCAGAAGTAACACAAGTAAATGAAAATTATTTTCTCTCTGAAAAGACTAATTCACATGGCATGACGGGTTCCCAGCAGACAAGACTTCTGCAAGAACAAGAAGGTATTTTGCAGAGCCAGAAGACGTGCTACTGCTGTTTGTCTTGCCTAAAATAAAGCTTCAGTTTAAAGATTTGGATTGCTGCTGGAGACCTAAACTTGATCTTGTTGTTTTCCATGTAACGGCCCTCTTATCACGGAAAAGAGTGAACCAATACTGCTTAGCGTATGGGAAGAAAATCACACCCTCCTGAAAACTGTGTCTGACTCTTTGGCACTGGAACACTCAGTGGCAAAAGTTCTGCTTACTGAGCAAGTCTGTGATCCAGCTAATTCAGGTAGAATCTGGAACAGCAGATGCAAGTTTTTAAGATGGAATTTAAACCATTTTTATATAATCATCTACCACATCAACATTCCTGGCAAACAAAGGCCATCAATACTACCTTCCTCACCAACTCACTCCTGGAGACGGATGAGAGAAGAGAAGACTTTATGTGCTGGTGCTCCTCACCTCCCGGAAAACAGAATGGAAAGAAATATGCAGTATCTGCTTGTCACACTAGACATTTGGAGGGGGGTAAAAGTAAAATTCATATTATTACTGAAAAGTACCTCATTTTGGTATAGGCATTAGTCCTGGGCTCATTATAAGGAACTACGAACTTAGTTTGACCACTGTGTTGGCGGGAGTTTCTGCAGGAGTAGGGGGAACTGAAGGGGAAAAAGGATATTAAATATACAGGACTATGATAATAAACAATAAGGTTATTCTATGCTATTCTAGGATGTTTTTCAAGCAATTTTAAAATTCATATGAAAAATACATGCACATAAGGAATTTAGGGTTAGATTTCTTCTTTCTCCACCCCCCTGCCCACAGCTACTCAGTTTCTCCTGGCCTGCACTGTTTGCCGAGCAATGTTAGTTGTGAGTAGTTTATCTTCATAGCTGTTTTGCGGGTTTGTTTGTGTTTAGCTGAAGGTTTGATCCTTTCTGGTTAGCGTCTTTCACTGGTAATTATAGGCAGTGTACCGTGAAAAGGTTAGTTTGGTCAGTGGAGCAGAGGGTTGGGCGGGGGGGAGAGGGTTAGGAGAGTTTATCAAATGATCAGAGATGCCTTGTTGGCGCTCATCCTTTGTAAACAATAAGAAATGTCAGCGTTGCTGGTTGCTGTCACTGCTGACAGTATAAAGAGCAGAGAGTGTAGCATTCTTTTGGAAAGCTGGTTTACTGGGAGAGGAAACAAGGCTACGGGATGAAGGCACTTCGTGGATATCCGAGTACCTTGGGAAAAGAGAGGAGTTTGGGCTTCTCACTCAGCAACCTAATGAAAACTAGACAAATAGTCTTGCATTTAATATATAGTTTCCACCAATTCATGCTTCTTTTGTTAGGAACAATTCTAGTCTGTATTGGAAAGAGACAGTTAAATATAAAGAAATCATTTCACATTGACAAGCAAGTTTCAGATTAAGAAGCCAAAGGAAGTTTGTGAAAGAAGAGTGAGCTGCATTCAGATAGGTAAATTTCCATTGCCTGACCTTGCATTCCTTCAACTTTGCAACAAAAAAAGAAAAAAAAATCTGACGCCTGAACAAATAATCAAATGGTAATCAGGAAAACTAAATAAGCGGTCTGTGTTATGAAACGCTGGGATACAAACAGCTACAAGTAAACCAGGAACTTTTAAACGTCTGTGAAAGGAGAACTGCAGCAGAAATAGGACCTACATGAAACAATTTACAAACACAAAGCTATACCTGCAGGCAAACATTTATCTAAAGGAACAGAATGTTCTGCTATTTAGGAGCTCATATGAGAATGTGTCCTGTAAAAACACTGATGCTTTTCCAGGATTCATCTGGATCAGTAAACCAAACCCACCGTATTATGCAGCATTTCTAATACGTGGCTGATGTTCTTAAACTAAAAAATACCAATGTAAAGTAAAGGCAGGCTTCCTCCAAGAAAACAAATTGCACGTGTTGAATTGTAATAAACAACATACTGTCAAAACAGCATTATTTAAAACAACTGACAACACTCCATATTCACTGTTGATTTGACACACAAAGTCCTGAATGGATTTTGAGAGTTATCAGTCTATCAGTCACCCTGGGAGATTTATTGCACTCGAGTCAAATAAAACTCACAGAAGTGTTTAACTCTTGATCTTCTAGACTCCGTAGAAAGAAAAGGAGAATTAAATTAGTCTGGGAAAACAGGTAGGCTCTCTGAAGCAGAACTTTAGCTGGTGTTAACTGTCACAGCTCCATTGCACTCCACTCATATATCCATAGAGATAGTCCACAGAGATAGCCCATATCCATCTGTAATCCATAGAGATGGCACTGGCACATACATGTGCACATAAAGCCACACAGTAAATATACTCATATACCCAAAACACAGACATTCAGAGACACAGAGGTGGTAACATTCTCACAAGTTTAGTGATTCTTAACTCCAAACCTGGGAAATCTGGTGCCAGAGACACCTTCCTCCGAAAATCACAACCCTGTCAGGTGCCCTAAACTGGGCATCAACGTTGCTGTGTTTCCCATTCCACTGTGAAAATGTGTTTCACGTTTTTCACTGTGAAAATGATGTTTGATACCTGTAAGGGACACTGGAACAGAGTCCCAGCAACCCCAGCAGCCTGGAATTTTCCCCTTTATTCAGAAACACTGCTCTGAGTCACAATAGTAAGAGTACACTTAAATGCAGACACAGAAGAGGCCTCTAAGCTTCCACTTACACTGGTTTAGACCACTGAAGTCAGCGAGCCTACCATGAACTTCACTGGGCACAGGATGAGGCTCATCATACCTCTTCTACCTAAAATCTGCTTGCTTTCCTGTGAAATCCTACAGCCAGTGAAACCAACAGGAGTTTCACCTAAAAACTTAACAACTCATTCTAGACGTTTTATTCCTCAATGATAATCTCAAAACAAAGCAAGCATTATCAGTGACCTAGTACTGCACAGGGGTAAGTGGAACTCTAAAATATTTCTTTTCCCTTTTTTTTTTTTTCTTGTTCTTTTTTCATTGTAAAGTAAGAAAAGGGCTCTCACTGTTTGGATCACTTTTCATGAAGTAAATCTACAGACCCAGTCTTAAACAATCGTTCTCAAACTGCTTTCTGAACTAACAAATAGTAAAAATAAAATAAAATAAAAAATATTTGCCTGTCATGGGAGTTGGTCAATAAAATGCAACAGTGTTTATTACAACATTTAAAGTCTGTGATTAAGAACACCAAAAGGCCTAAACTAGAAAGGGTTTTAGCCTGTAATTTCCCTACAGTCCTGGCCTGTACTTCCTTATGAGCTAGCTCAGCAGGGCTTTTCTTCCATGTCCATCATCAGCTTGTAATTATTGCCATTCTCAAAGCTATGCCAGATGGGCTCTTTAGAAGCCGGCATGCAGCTTGTTTATGAGAGAGTGAGCTGTAATATTACTCTACACAGAGACCTATCTGGTCCTAGTCAAAGAGCCATCGTGTTCCCCCCTCCCCATCCCTCCTCACTCTCCCTGCTTCCCTAGACAAGCCTCTCAGTTTCGGCTTGCTTCCCCCACCGAATGGGGACGGCTTGGGGGATACTGTAACCCAGGACAGGGAGGCTGACCGCCGTCTCTCACTCTGTCCATTCCTCGAAAAAGGCACATCGAAACGGTGCAAACAGGAGACCCAGGCAAGACGCTGACTTTGGGGATGTTTCCTCCTTTCGCCCGCTTCTTCCTCCTCTCTGAGCTTATGCTTCTTCCTTTGAGCTAGCGCTGAAGTTTGGGGACTGACTCGCCCATTGCTGCGCCTAGCGGGGAGGATAAACATTTGTGGAGAGGCTGAGGTTAAGCAGTTGTGCAGGACAACACAGGGGACGGCAAGAGGGAATAACCCAGAGTTCATCTTGTTATAGGCAGTCAGCGTTGGATATCTTGGAAGGCCAAGACAGTGCTTCTATCAGTAGTTAATGAGGCAGGACTTGCAACAGATAGCCACTTTTAACTTACAAAAGCTTTTAGATGTCTCTGTTTACTTTGATCCATTTCAGTTCATTTGAGCCTTTTTCCTTTTCCTTTTTTTAAACCTTCCCCCTCCCCACAGCCACCCCAGATAAACTGCCTTCCCCCCGTTCTCCCCCCACCCTTAACTCAAACAATAGTATCATTTACCAACTTTTATACTTAACAAGTTTGAAGATCTTTAGTCAAGTTCTGCTACAATGGCATAAAGAAAAAAACATGGCTCTTGAGAACACCATCATAAAGAGAGAAGGAGGGGAATCTGGCTGCAGAAACGTAATTAAAAAATCCAACTGCCGAAAGATAAATGAAAGGAAGGGGGGGGATAACAGGAAAGGCTGCATTTTCAGGAGAGATTTAAAGTTATTTGTTCCTGATTGGGGGAACTGCTCATTCTTTTATCCCTTGTTATTTTATCCATGTGATGCCAAAAGAACTTTCTTTGTTAAAATGTTCTCAGAACGGATAAAACTAATTTGCTGGAATGTGAAATAATCCAGAAAGTAAGAGGACTGTGCCTAATGTTCACAGACTGAGAATGGCAAATTAACCGGCCACGGTTTCCAGTCCCTGGGGCATAGGACTGGAATTTAAAGCTTCCGAAGAGAGCCCTGGTGCTAATGGATTTGCATGAAACTTGGCATGCTAATGGAGATTGTCTCTTGTAATGAGCTTTTAATTAGGTCTGCTTGGTGCTTGACCTTCTTGTACTATGGGGCCACTCCTCAGATGACAGCATTTCTAACCCACAGGTGTGGATAAACAGAGCTTGTAAACAGACAGGACTTCCCCGGCATTGCCCAAATCTAGCCACTTCTTTCCCTCTGATTGCTTGCTTCTTCATCAGTTATTATTCCTTCCCTCCTGTGAACATCCTTGCTTCCTTGGTTATGATTTTGAAAGAGATTTTAAGTCCGTTGTTTTCATTTTCTTGTCTGTTTAAAGATAATATTCCCACCCAACTGGAAAACAAAACCAAATCAGCAACAAGAACCTGATGTTGTAAAGACACATGGGCAGCCCCGGCATGGCACAAGGATGGGTCACAGGCTCTAAGAGTTCTTCTGATTCCCACTGTCCTTCCAGAAACTCAGTGTGGGGAAAAGCCTTACTTTGCTAAACAGGCGGCCAAACCAGCCATCTCTAGACATACACACACGAGCCCAATTACTGAGGGCTGTACCTCCCTTGATATTCTGAATAGCCCTGAACACAAGAAGTGTATGTATTTTCATGTTTTCATGTTCCACCATTAAGGGTTTCTTACCACTCCACTGTGGCTCTCTGAATCACCACTTCTGCCTTTCATGCTTGCAGGGTGCCCTGCAAATGCTGCCAAGATGTGGTAATATGCTGGAAGGCAGCGCCTTTTGGGAACTGTGTGAATCACTTCTCACAGCACCAAATTCTCACAGTGGAGCCTAGCAGCAACCATGCTTTCCCAAATGCTCCAGCTCCTCTCACAGACCTTAAAAAAAAAAGGAAAATTTAAGAAAGGAAAGAAGCTGGGTGTGAACCATCTGAATATGTAGCTAAAGAACAATGGATACGAGCAAATAAATTTAAATCCTTCTTTTGAAGCTGCCTCTGCCTATTCCCCTGTTTAGGAATAGAATTAGCAGTCAACCTCAGAGGATACATATTCATAGATTCATAGAGTGTGAGGCCAGAAGAAACTATTAGATCATCTAGTGTGATTTCCCATATATCACAGGTCATTAACTTTCACTGGGTTACCCCTGTGCTGAACCCAATAATTTGTGTTTGACCAGAGTGTCACTTGTAGCTGGCTGACACATACCTTTCACAAAGGCAACCGGTCTTGATGTGACGACATCAGAAGATGGAGAATCTATCAGTCCCTTTGCTACAATCTTTGGGTTGCTTTAGTGATTAAGTACCCCTTTCATTAAAAAAGGTCTCATTTTCAGTTCAAATATATCTAGCTTCTAGCTAGCAGGTTTTAGTATGCACTTCACCAATAGACTAACAAACACTACTTTACTAAGTATTTTGTATCTGTGAAGGTATTTATGCTTTGAGAATATTTACTATCTATCTTATTTTGACAAGCTAATCTAATTGAAATTAGGAAGTCCTTGCTTAATTTATACCTACTGGGAAAGACGGCAGAGCTACCTCCCAGCAATGAAAGTGAAAAGGCTCGGAGGAACAAAATCTACCAAACTCCATAAAGGAAGAAGGTTACTAAAGTCACTTTAGATACCTACATTGGAGACATCTACCTCTGAGCTTGTCAGGAAAACAAATGAAATAGACAATTTAGGGAACATATAGTCCAAGTTGTTTTAGGCAACTGTTATGGGAAGAGACTGATACACCTTACTTCTCTTCATTCATTATTTTGGAAGCTAGACAAGAAGCTGAGGTGTAGACAACTTGCTGTTAACATCTGCATGCGGCCCCATTGTAACTGTTAACATCCAAGTGAGAATTACACCTCTTCATGCAGAAGCTAATTCATATCAACCTGAAACTGAATAAAAAGAGCTTTCTTCTTTAAACCTTATGCACAAAGGTAGAAAGGCCTGACGTGCCTTCCTAAATACCCTGGCTCTGTCTAAAATAACTCTTAAAACCTTATTGCTGCCACAATATGAAGCTTCCCTTCTCTTTCATGGAGCAAAGCCTTCAGATGGAAAATCTGAAATTGAATATTATAATGTAAGCAAAATTCAGACACTCCTCTTGGCAAATGCTTTGGATGAAGATAAAGGACAAATATAAGACAAGTTTGTCTTTGTGGAATGAGTCATGGGAAGATCAGCTGTCAAGGCCTACAACTCATTCACTTCTTCTTACAGATGTTTTTACAATTAAGAAAAGTGACTTGAGTGTCAAGTGGGAAAAAGAGTATTCCCCCAAGATTCATCCATTAACTCTGTCAGCAATACCCCAAGCCTCCACATCAGAGCAGGTTCCTTGACTGTTGACAATACAATAAAGAATTACTATTTACCGTATGGTAATTATAGTTCAAGATGTGTCGTCCGCATGGATTCTACTTTTGCTTCTCATGTATCCATACAGGCAATTGAGGGCTCTTGGATAACAGAGCCTATAGAAACATCTTTACGGCTGGATCTGTATTTCTTGTCTCTTCAGATGAGCTACCATGACCACAAAATACTTCGTGAATGCCCCAGGGCTGTGAAAAAGTCAAAGAGAAAAACCCATACTAGAATCCTAGTGAGATATCCTTACAGAGAACTTGAGGTACTTTCTGTAAAGTGAACGAATGAGCAGATGAAAGACAGTATCTTGCCACCAACTCTGTAATCGGGTATTAGGGAGGAGTGTTGAAAAGACATGGAAAGTTGTTGAGATATTCAAAACCCAGACGGGGACAGTAAATCTTCTTTTTTGTGGGTGGAAAAATAGCAGAAATGAAAAAAAAAAATTGTCCTGACTGTAAATTGCAAGGGCATCTCCTTTGGATCTATAAGCTATAGAAGAATCTACAGTGGAGAGAACCGAGAGCAAGCTATGGAGAGATTTTGTGTCCAGCATATTGCTAAGAGTAGCAGTTACTGTACAAGTAAGGAGCTCTTTCTTCTTTTTCCAGTGATTATAAATCACAAATATATTCCTCTACATGCTCCCAAGTGTTACAATGGCTGTAAAACTTTCTTCTCAAGACTGTAGCAGCTTGGATGCTTTGATGATGATATAACATGTATGAATGTATTAAAATTGACAAATGATCAAAATCAGAATTTTCTTCCAGAATTTTTCTCCCCAGATGGCCTAAGCCCTCCTGGTGAAACCAGCAGCAATGTTCCCTGGATGTCTGGAAGTCTGACAGGTAACATCCACTCTAGATACATATGGAGGCCAAAATCAAGATTCTCAGTACTGAAAAGGCTTGATCTCTTTTATTTTCCAGTAGGCAATATGGACAGGATCTAAACTGCATAATCCAGTTAATTAAAGTGATGGTGTCTCATATATATATCCAGCTTATTAAACTTGCTCCTGTCTCTGATGTTTCATAGCTCCAGCAAAAATAACTGACACACTTACTACTTGAATACTTAAGGTGGAAATCTGTTAATTCATTGGACAGGAATTCAGAAGGAGTCTTAATAAAATGTCTCCCTTGACATATGAAAGAGATCTATCATTAGTGATTTTCCCTCCATCGTTCCTTGTTATTGCTTAGAAGAAATTAGAATTGCTGGACAGTTGAAAAAGAGAACAGAAGGGTAACAAGCAAAAAAAGATCTCATGAGTATTGCCAGTATTCAAGTAAAGCGCAGAAGAAAACAATTCCTTTGCAGGTAAGTCAGTCCTCTTTAAGCCTTTTATTGACCTTTTTAACAGAGGTGTGAAAATATTGAGCATTTCTCAAGAAGCTGCCAGCTGAAACTACTGAATTCACCAAAGGCTCATGACAATTTCAGCAGGTATTCTCAAACGTTTGAGAATCTGCCTTCTAGATGGAAACAGCAGATGGCAACAGGCCTGGGTCGAAAATTTCTTTTATTTATCTTCAAGGTACCCTTTTCTAATCTTTCCAGCTACGGAGGATGTTTAATGTGCTTCAAGAACAGGCTCACTTTGCCTCCATGAAATTAGCAACTTACTGGCTAAACTGTGGAGTAGAAACAGTGAAAATGGGGATACAAAGTCCAGCTAGTTATGGTGACATCACATCCTCGATGAAAAGAGCCAGCATTAGATGGATCATCACTTTTTGCAGATCAGAAAAACAATACTGTTTTGGCTAACAAAGACTCTCCAAATCTTCTTAGCATGTTCTTGTGCCAGCTTTCTGAATTAAGAGGAATTG
This sequence comes from Scopus umbretta, assembly GCA_013400535.1. Lineage (NCBI taxonomy): Eukaryota > Metazoa > Chordata > Aves > Pelecaniformes > Scopidae > Scopus > Scopus umbretta. The sequence continues at coordinate 79,223 of VZTL01003756.1, forward strand.
GTGGGAATGTGGATAATGTTTCCAGTCTCCACAGGGAGAAGTCTCCAGTCTCCACTGGCGAAAGAGGCCAGGGTACAATCAGCTAAAAGTTTAGTCCTGAAACAAAAGCAGTGACATCTTCTGTTACCTCCAATTGCAAATGCAGGTGCATCAAGAAACTGTTATTTCAAGAATAGTGACCCTAGAAAGGTGAAAAACTTAAGAGATTATATGCTGTTTTGAATTTAAGATCCAGGGCTGAAATGCCTCCTCACCACAGAGATTAGACCTTGCTCTAACTGAAGTACAGCGCTATATGCGAACCTGAACGTCTAGTGGATGTTTGCCCATAAAGCGCATATAGGTGAGAACACGAGAATTGTCATACTGGGTCACAGGAAGCAGCAATATCCTTTTCCCAGTAATGACACTAAGGAGACTTCCAAGAAAGAGTAAGAACAGGGCAATCATTTATGATACTTGCCTGAATACCATCCCAGCTTCCAACTCTGCTCAGCCTAGTGGATTTCCTGGTTCTTCTGTCTAGAAAGACTCCACAGATCTCTCTTCCAACTATTTGTACAATCTCCCTTCAAACTATTTTTGCATCCATCTACATAACCTCTGACAAGGAGTTCCAGAGACAAACTACCCATCTCTTTTGTCTGGTTTGAACAGGACTCCCATTAGCTGAATCAGCTCTCATTACCCTCTAGCTCTTGTACTGATACATGAACAGCTGATCCCTACCAATACTCTCCACATCAGTCAGTCTTCATAGCTTTTCCAGGCTAACAAATCCTGACCGTCATCCCAGATATTTATCAGCCCTGTTGTTCTTCTCAGAAGGTTTTCTAGTTCTGATATATTTCTTTCAAGATGAGGGTCCATAATTGTATACCACACCGAATGAGTAGGCAATAAATTGTTTTACATAAAAGTGTAAGGATCTTCTCTTTTCATCTCCAGTCTCTCCCTAGTAATTCCTAACATACGATTTGGGGGTTTGAGTGCTATTCATCATTGAACTGACATTTTCGCACAAGTGTCCAAGAAAACCAGTGATTATTGCATCCTTCTCCTGAGTAGTAGTGGTCAGCCTAAAGCTCCTCACCTTACATGTGAAGCCTAGGTCACTTCTCCCAGTGTGCATCTGTTCACAGTTATGTCTGTTGAATTTCACCTTCCATTTTGTTGACCAGTCACTCAGTCTTGCAAGCTCTTTTACATTCTTTCACTATCTATCAACAACCTTATTCCCCTGACTAAATCCTGCCTCACCACCAGATTTTCTCACTGTTTGTTTCTCACTGTTTGTTCTCTCCTCCCCTGACCACTTATGAATATGTTGCACAGCACAGGCCCCAGCTCAGGACTCCACTAGTCAACTTCCCTCACTGCAAGAACTGACCATTTATTTCAACTCTCTGTATCCTGTTGTTTTAAGCTGGTTATTTATCCATGCAAAGAGCTTCTCTCCTATCCCATGGGTGCTAAGTTTCATTAAAAGCCTTTCGTGGGAGGTTTTGTGTAAAGTCTTCTGGAATTCCCAAGAGGATTATATCTATCAGATCTCTCTTATTCACTTGTTCATTGATCCCTCCAAAGAACTCCAAGACATTTGTAAGATAGGACTTCCCTTCACAGGTACCATGTTGACTCTTCCAAAGTAAGTCATATTTATTCATGTGTCCATTATTTTTCACTGATTTGTCCATAAAAAAAATCTGCATTACACTTGTGTAGTTCCCTGGATCCTGGCTAGAGCCTATTGAAAGGCTGGTGTCACATTTGACCCTCCCTTACGTTGGAAAAGACAGGTAAAACTGGAAGCTATAAGGCTCACACAAGTGTCCCATAGAGCAGTTGTTAAGAGACTGTATTGTCTTTACAGCCCACAGAGATGGTCAAAGCCCAGCCAAACTGCTCAGTTCAGGCACCAGAGGTCTTAATTGTCATGACTGGTATTGCTATCTGCATTGTAAGTTTATTTACAAATGCAGCACAATGTCCAAAACCGTAAACCCACTGCTCTACCCAGACACTGCCAGTTTACACCCCAAAATATTTAGGTTTTGTAAAAGCAGACAATGAGGACTTTGTTCAAGAAAAATGCAAGTGAACCAACAAATAAGACAAAGATAGAACCCAGAGACAAACAGTTCAGCTTGGGACGTTTACAGCAGTTAACAAGCCCAAGCGATCCTGGTGAACAGGGCAGGAAATCTTCCTGCAGCCACCTCAGCGTGCATATGGAAGGCAGCCACCAAGCCCACAACAGCCTGCTGTTCTTCATCGGTTTCTAGGCCAGGTGCTCAAAACAGTGTTCTAGAATGATGTGGTTTCTCTTCAAAAATTAGGTTTTTTCTAGGGGTTTTTTACACCTCCTGCTCTCCCCATTCATTCCCCTCCTTATGACTCTAGTTCCAACACCCTCATGTTCCTTCCACGTCTGCCAAATATTTCCAGCAACCGCATCTCCCTGCCCCACCTTGTCCATACCTCTACCCCCTTCATCTGCAAACCTAAACTACCTCATCCATTTATTTTAGTCCTTCCCAGTTAGTTCATCTCCTCAGGGCAGACACTCTTTTCCCTTGGGCTCTCAACATAATAATGGCTGACTTAACATTTCTTTAATTCATTTTCTTTTATGTGCATTAATGATGGAAGGTCAGGCTGTTACCACTATTTTACACCTGACACTGAATCACAGAGAGTCTAAGTTACTTTCTGAGGTTCACAGAGAAAATCTGTAACAGAGCAGAAAACTGAACCCATGTCTCCCAGGTCCAGAGGAAATGCTCTTATCATGGACCAGCTCTCCTCTCTCAGGTGGTGACCCCATAGTGGAAGTGGTGGTGGCATGTGGCAGAAAGAAATTAATTATTCGAAATTCACATACTTCACCCTGGTCCACGTACAGTCACATATGCAACGCCCTGGTCCATGTTCAGAGCTCTGTAGTGGTCATATATCAGATCTCTTCGAGCATGCACAAAGGTAGGGAAAACAGAGTGGTTGCAGCCCCATCCGGAGATAAACCGCTATCAGTACTCTGTAGCTCACCTAAATGAAGGCATCCAAAAGAAATACATTTGCCAGCAGGGCAGTGATTTTGGATAAAATGAGTCTCACCAGTGGGTAGCCCAGCAGCTCTGGCAGCACCAGTCTGTTTGCGCTAATGATGACAGCTGCACAGAAGAACTGGGAAAGTTTTTCACTTTGCATGTTTCCAACTCATCTAGTTGCCCTTTTTCAGGAGTGCTGTCCAACTGGAATGGCCCGAGGCCTTGTCTCACCCCTCCCTGAAAATGGAAAGGCAGCTGGTATATTCCACACTGTGTACCAACGGCCTGTAAAAATTAATGTTATCCAGCTGGCCATGAACGGGGTGACTTTCTAGAGCTAGAGTCGCTCTCAGAGACTGGTGCAGTTGCCCAGTGCCTATGCAATGAAAGGAAGATGGGTCTCAGCCTCAGAACTCCATTCCTGCTCGTGGGTCCCATGCCTGGGGACCACTTGTCGTGCAAGCATTCCCAGACAGATCAGGGAACAAAGTGTCAGACTTCCTTAGATTACTCACATGAGCCAAACAAGCAGGATTTGGCCTGAATACAGGAATCAGTCAGTTATCCACTGCTAAAATATAGTGGATAATTGAAGATGAAAGGCAGCTGTAAACAAACAGAGGACCAGAATATTACACTATTCAACAACACTAGGACTGAGCAGCACATGGAAAAGTACATTCCTATCCATATGAAATGGCAGGATAAACATTGATAAACAGAATGTCATTATCAAATTATGAGTCAGATAAAGTGTCCTCTGCCAGACAGGCGAGAGTGAATGTTGTCACCCATAGAGGAGCCTATGCCAGGAACTGGCCCCTCTTGCCTGCAAACAGAGATAAAGCTGAAAGCCAGGAAGGAATGGAAAGGGAAAAGAGCTGTGAAGAGTAAGGGTTGCTGCTCCTGCTGCTGGGGAAGAAGGAGAGGATAGCAAGATTGCTGCTGCTGCTGCTCCTGCTGCTGCTGCTGCTGGGAAAGGCCACCTCCTCCATACACCCCAACTCTGCACCTAAGCCTGCTTTGCCTAGAACTGGAACTTGCCCTGGTCCAATTCAGCATTCAGACAAGATGCCTGGGTATGCTAAGGAACGTGTCCTGCCCTTAGTTTTTCATCTCGCCAACAGAGAGCCAGAGCCACCATTAGATGCCGGGGGATCTCCACCTCCCCATTTGCCCGCTCACACACTGGATGTCTCACCCTGTTTTTGAACACCATGGTCCTCAGGCAATCATGGTGGCTGCTTGTCTTTACAGCACATCCAGGATCAGAGAAATACCTCCTGATATCCTGCAATGACATCCCTGTGCTGACCCATGGCACAGAGTGTCTGCTAAAATCCACCATCCTGCCACACGTGCGTCTCCCAGCTGGGCAGCCCTAAAGACCAGCCCTGCCAGGTCCTGCACAGCCCTGGCTACAGAGCAGCTGATCCGAGCAGGAAAAGAGAAGTGTCAGTCTCATTTACTACGAATGACACAGCCAGTAGGGTGAGACTGAGTTTTGGCTCCACGCCTTGAATGTGGTCATTCCTGCACCACCCCCAAGGAGCTGCGAGAATAAAGTATGACCCCGTCCCTGCTCACCCCTTGTTGCAGAGTCGGGGGAAACACGGCAGCCCTGTGGCCTGAACAGCTTGCTTTTCCCTCATTCCAGCTGAGCTCCACTGCCTGGTACATTGTGGGAGAAACGAAATAGCCTGAGTTTCCTCATGACCTTCACCACTTGCCTGCTCGTGTCTGTGCACCATCTCTCCTGTCCCCTCATCTCTGGGTGCAGTGGGGAACCAGAGGCTCACATGCTGGGTGGGAACATTTCACATCCTCGTGCAGCTGCGCTACGGCTGGTCCAGTTGAGCACATACTACAGAGATGATTCAGTCGCAATAGACTCACCACAATCTGTGTCTTTTCCTTTTTTAAACATTATCATTCAGTTTCCAAGAACAGACCCAATAGCTTTTATAAGCCCTACAAATATTCACCTTTAAAAATACGCTCCTTCTTTCTGGAGAAATTACTTTTATGTCTATTTTTAAAGTACAAAGGAGTTGTGGTTCTCTATGCGGTTTTACAGTTTATGGTCCCACACATTTTGCAAACTGTAAAGTACGGATGTTTCCCTGGTGGAAAAATTTCACTATAAAAAATTCATGGAGTTTCCTGTTTTCACGTGGGGCTTCAGTATTTTCTCTTTAAAAAAATAGCACCCCTATGGAAGAATCTGGTAGAGCTTAATAGCAAAGAAGCAGCATTCTACAGATGTGGTAAGTATCTGACAAAATGCAATGGAAAATTATAACCTCTGTTAAGAAAGCCATAGAGTAATTCAGAAGTCCCTATTACTGTTTTCATTTACTGATCTGAACATTTCTATAGGAGGTTATTTTTCACTACAAATTGACTGGTTTCAACCTTGTTACATCTCATTTTCCACTGAGGCAGAACAGGGTAACAGTACAGAACAGAGCACGCAGTGAAGGAGTGCTCTGGGACGCCAGCACGCACGCACCACAGGCGCAGAGAGATCGCCCCGAAGGCCGATCTGCGCCGGGATCCTGGCGTGTGCGGGACACATGGCAGTGATTTCGCAGAGTAGGGTTGACAAGAGGGACCGGGACGGTCCCTAGGAAGGGAATCAGCAGGACGCTAAGTGTACAGAGGGCATTCGACCCACAGCACACGCTGCACGGGGTCACCTCTAGCAGAGGGACTGAAACACCTCACCCCTTCCTCAGGAAATCTTCCCTTGTTAGTGCTGGCTGGAGGAGCCTCTGAGGGGCAAAGGAAAAAAAAATGTGCCACAGGAGAGTAACCCAGGGCCTGAGGTCTCCTAGGATGTCTGGGTGGCTGCTGCAACTTACATTATCGCTCCTTACTCAGGGCTTAAAGCGCTTAAAGGCAAACCCTCTCTCTCCTCAACTGCTACTTTCTATCCTTCACACTTCACTTGCATACAAGAGAGGTATTGCCACTTGCGGCAGCAGCAGGGTGGCTCTCCAAAGCCACTCTATAAGGCAGCATTGTGTGCAAGACGAGGACTGCTCCCACAGCCCAGAGAGAGAGAACAGTCTGCCTACAGTCCGGGGTGAGAACTGGCTTCCTCCCTTCCCCCTGGAAAGCAAGATCCTAGATTACAGCAATGACAGCAACAACAGTAATACCTAGACTGTGTGTTCAAATGCCTGCTTGCTTTTTTTCTAGCTCTACAAATGGGCCTGTTGACAAATACTACTGCTTTGCATAGACTTTGCTTCCCTTGTAATCAGTAAATCACCGCGGCTGCGCTAAAGCTACGAGTATATGTCTCACGATACATAGGGTCACGATCTGAGCTCTCACAGCAGCCTTTTGCACTTTATTTATTTTGATTTCAGCAATGCAGGGATACTTGTACAAAGTTATGGCCTTGCTTATCACATACTTACCGCATAATGCTTATCACATAACGCTGTTGGCATTTTCAGTGTAACTCGTAGGGGAAGCCCAGCAGCTGGGTAAGAAATCTTTTCTAGAACTTTTTGCACCTGGAACAATAGCTTCACACCTTCACAAAACCTTGTGAAAAGGATTCTTTTGTCACAGAAAGAACAATTTTTTGGCCTGTCTTCTCTATCATCCCAGATGAATTTGCCAATTCAGAAAATCCCGTACTGTCAATGGAGATCTTGCCAGTTCGTTCCAAGACTTTCAATCTAGAATCAGCTGTTCAAATCTGAAAATAACATGAAGCTGCCTGCAGTACCTCAAGGGACCCTGAAGCCACACTGGAATATCTTCCTTCTCTACACAAATGCCCTGGAAATTCAGGTAAGGGGAGACAGAAGTTCAGTGATTTACTGCAGCCACAGAGTCAGGTAGCGCAGAGCGAGCAACAGGGCAATTTTTTTCTTTCTTTCTTTTTTTTTCCTTTTTATTCTTTGAAGTATTCTCTGCATTCCCTCTGCGATTCTCTGCTTTTCCGTACTGCCTCAAAGGCTGACCAGAGCTGGGGACAAGCGTTTCTCTGTAGGTTCTTCTGTATATACAGAGGCTGTCACGACCAGGCTGAGCTGTGGTGCATGAGCTGGTAATGGATTTCTCCACACCCAAGGCCTCTACAAGCTTTTCTGCTTGGGCTGTGGAACAGCACAGCTTCACATCCCAGAACTCAAACTCAATTCACCTTCTACTCCCCCTCTATATTCCTCCTCCTTTTTTTTTTTTT
>VZTL01003757.1:0-12487 GCA_013400535.1 Scopus umbretta
TTTAATTAAAAATTAATTTATCCAATTTCTGAAACTAATTACAATTCAAGCACACGAAAGTTCAGAACAGTGGATTTAACATGCCCCTGTGTGATGCTGCATTTCATTTTTCAAGTCACCTAAGTGTTGGTAGCGCACTGGAGTGACAAAGCAGCAGCCGTTGTCCCAGGAAACTGCTGGGGAAATAGTATTTATATGTTAAGAGATCCTTTGGTTCATGAGAGATGTAATACTTAACAAGGACTGCTTCACAGACTCAATTTTCCACAGTAAAACCTTGTGACTTGTGCCACCACTAGACACTTACCCACTTGCTAGGCTCCTCCCCAGATCTCTGAAGTTGTGGCCGAGGAGGCCAGGCTTTCGCAACCTGTTCTGCAGTTGCACTGCTCAGCACAGAGTGGAGTAAATCCTGCTGGGCAGTGTGCCCAGACATGCTGTGCCAGGTGGTGAAACAAGCACCCTCCTGGAGGGAGCGCGCAGGAGGGCAGCGTGCAGCTCAGGGCACCCTGTTCTGCCAGACTGCCGCCCCGTGTGCCGACATACCCTCCTGCCATCAGCAGAACCCATGATTTAGAACAGTTTTAAGCAAAATTTTTCGGTGTGTAGCTCATGCACTTGGCTGTTTGTTAAAGATCTTCTGGTGTGATTCTTTAATCGGCAAGTGTGCCTTGCTGCATTGATTGTCTGTCTCGTATATATCTAAAATCACTCACCTGAAGACTCTCCAACTCTATGTTGTTATGGGATTGCAGCATCCGAGAGGGAATGACACATCACATAGACGTTTTGTCAACTTCTGACAGCTTTGGAGCACAAGTTTCAGTGTGGGTAAAAGCAAACAAGCAGAAGACCTGAGTCTTAAAGAAAAATGAAGGAGAGACAGAACAATCAATAAAAACCTCATAGTTAAAAAGGAAAAAAAATAAAAGCTTTTTTGGTACATGCACCCTCGCTACTACATTATCACTAGAACAGCCCACATTTCATGGTGACACCTACAGCCGCATTTGATCTCCCCATCACAGGTTTCCTCCACAGCTATTCACATTTTTTCAAGGGAAGACTGAAGAATGATGACACTTCCTGTTGCTCCCTGGTGGCTCTAGGATATGTGTGTGTACATCTGTCCATCTCTGTTCTTCTGCTGCACCTGCCCAAGGCTTGGTGGTCTTTGTACACTTTTTCCCAGGAAAAAGCTTCTGATGCCTTTTCCGCCCCAGTCTGAAATGGAGACAAAGCCAAGTACAGTTCTTCCTTGGCATGTAGCTATCCTAATGGTACTGTGACCCAAGGAGGAAACCCATCCAAGAGACATCTGCATCTTTATCACATGACGGATGCTGCTTTTGGAATGCCAGATTAGCATAATTTGCCTGCAAGAATCTCAGACACCATTCATCAGTTCAAACCTAAACCATATTTCTGAAGAGCTGCTTGTGGTTTGCTTTTTTCTTTAAAATATATTTTTCCTTTGGAATTTGAGTTTCCATACCCAGGGCCCTCGTGGCTCCAGCAAGTCAGATGACTGCAGTCAGCATGCTGACTTGGAAGGGAAGAGCACCGGCCAGGCTCTGTGCCAGTGGTGAACCTCATTGCAGGGCTGTCCAGAAGAAAGGCACTAATGGTTGACATGAGTGTCTCTATAGAGAAAAAGGCACTAACCACACTGTTCACACTGACTACTCACATGTCACCTAACATTAGCATCTTTAAATTATCACTCAGATAAAAACTATTGCTGACTCACAAGTCATTAAAACAAGGAGAGCCATGCTGAGGTGGGATGCCTTGAGGCTTCTCAGCATTGGCTCTGAACTGTATCACCTCCCAAATGCCACATCCTCTGGGTAGCTGCTCTTATCTTCAGCAAGCACAGGACTGATGGAGCAGGCCCTTGTCCTTAAAGGACAGCCTTTGAGGCCCTCAGAGGTTCCCAAAGCCACCGTGGGTGACTCCATGGATGCTAGTCCCCAGACTTGGCTGTGTGGGGCAAGATGTCACAGATGTAGATGAGCCACCTCAGGTCTGGAAGCCATAAAGCTTTGTGCCTGAGCAAACATGGTCAGCCTTGCTCCTGGCCTCTGGTAGGGAAGGTTGCAAGCCCCTACAGCTCAGGAAGGTGTTGGGGCTGACCCCATGAGTAGGCTCCCCAATGCAAGTCAAACGGGGTGGTCTGTTTGCTGGGTTGGAGCCTCTACATGCATGCTCAGTCTCACAGGCAGCCTGCCTGCACATCTTCCATCTGGTTTGGGAAACAAAGCAGCCAATGCATTCCAACCTATAGCACCATTTCCAAAGAACTATTTTCACTTCTTCAGTCCAAACTCAAAACAAAACACCACCACACACACTATTTGTAAGACAAAACTGTACCTGAGCTGAAGTTTGAGGACTCACACAAAACTTCCAGCAGGTACTCCCACCAGGCAGCCCCAGCGCAGGGCTTCTTGAGGCACCACCATGGGTAAGGACTACAGCTCAGAAGAAGCAAAGCTGCTGTCAGGACAACCTGACTTTGGTTAAGTTGCAGAGAACTAAATCCATTCTTCAAACTGAGGTAATTTTAAAAAAGTCATTTTTAACAGTTATTCCTGGAGGGAGCATGGAGAATAGGGGGTATAGTTTGTCACTGTCTTCATATTTAACAAGTTTTTTGGGTTGGAAGTGCTGGGATATATGCTGGCACTAATTTCTGCAACTGTGGGCCATATTTCAAGGGTAGGAGGAGAAATGAAAGTTATCCTCATCCTTATTTTCTGTTGTTGTTTTGTTTTTTGGTCAGGACATATTTTTCACTCAGGAAAGATTTTAATTGGGGACAGATGAAAGAAAGGGCATGTTCATTTATTTATTTTCTGATAGACCATGAAAAAAAATTAAGAGTGATTAAACCAACACTTTCTTTAATAAATTAATAGCAGCATCACAAAACCCTGATGTGAATGACCCAAAGGAAGTTGGGTAAGTGACAGTATTTAACCATTCACAAAAATGTTACCACCCGCTGGCTGGGAGAGAACGCAGGCACTGTAAGGCAGTCCCCTTGTCTGTTTATCTAAACAAGTGACATACATCAGTACGGGTCCAGCTGAGTTGCAACACTCAACATATTTACAGTTCTGGTGCTGAATTTTTTAAAAACATTTATAAAAATTCTAAATTCTCTGTTCAATTCCCATTATTTACATCCAAATATAGTAGGTTCTCTTTTTGGTCATACAACAGAACCGGCAAGGATAAGACATGAAGGCTCCTATGCGAAGACAATGCCTGTGTGTGGACTTATACTGAGTTTGAGGATGCTGTGGAAAATGAGTTATTCACACATGTGCTAGAAGCTACTGTAATTCAACTTATTGCTAAATGCTTTCAAAGTCTGTGGTTGGCTTTTAAATATATATATATATGTATATATCTATGTACACACTCACACATATGTATACACACACATATACATGTTTGGAAAAGATGTACTATGAATTCACCCAAGGTAAAAAAATAACTTAAAAACCAATGTGATCTTTTTGATTTTTCTGTCCTGTTTGAGAGTCAAATCTGACCCAGAGCAAAGGGCAGTCACTGAAGGCACAAGTCTGTATCTCTGGCCAGTCCTTTTCCTACTGGTCACCAGACTTTTTGGAGAGGCAAGTGGATTCCCAAGCATTCAGGCCTGTGGCAGTATTAGCAGGCTGGCATATGGTGCATCTCTGCTGCCTTCTGCAAGCAGTAAGCTACCCTCTGCACTGAGATACCTCACCTGTCTGCATGGAAGTACTATGGATTTTTTGCAGGAGGGAATGAGGGAGAAGAGAGGACCATCGCAACCCAACAGCAGATGCAACCCATATGTTGTGTTTTGGTAGTGGCCTCAGCGAGGTTGTTGCTGTACACAGCAATGCAACAGCAGAACATTATGCTAAAGCACTAGTAGAATTTTTCATTTCTTCTCCAAGTTAATTTTGGTGGGATGAACACAGCAAGACTAGAGTACAATCAGTTCATGTTAGTAAAATGCAATTTAGCCACGCTAGTGTAAGGTTTTCTGTTCTGAGGTTTTTGATAGCCAGAGGCTGTCAGTGATGCTAAATGCATCCATGGGCACTGCAGCATTTGTGTATTAGTTAATGAAGATATAAAAACCTTATGAGTTATATCTGGCATTAGACAATACTCTACACAAGGAAATTGCATGAGAGGCATCACCCCAGAGGCACAGTGCCAGAAAGACATGATGCCTTGGAGGGTTTGTCTACACAGGAACACAGAGGAAAATTAGTTCAAATTATACATGGTGTGAATTAAAAGCAGATTATTTAAAAACTGCATTAAATCCCAATGTGGATGCTTTCATCAAGATGTAAGTGGCATTAATATGATATACTATAATTTACTTTGGGAGTGAAATGGAATAAATCAAATTTAAAGTTAATCCAGACTAATCTTCCATGTAGACTAGCTCCAGGTCTGCTTCGTTCCTGTCCCTGGTCATCATTTGCTTTTGAACCATGTCACCAGCAAATGATTCCAGTCCATATTCTGCCCAGCTCTGCCCACCCCCTCCTGAGATTGGACAAGCGAGCAGGGACTGTCGTTTATGCCTCTCTCCTGAGAATCCCCCAGGGAGGTGTATCCTACACCTCATGACCTGACCCCAGCCAGCACCACACACACAGCTCTACACTCCAAGCAGTGTTTTGTCACCAGCACTTCAAGTTCCAGTTGAAAGGTTGTTGAAAAAAAATCAAATTCTAAACAAGCCAAGAAATAAATAGATGTGAGGACTGAGAAGACAAGAGCTCTTATGAAGGCAGAGTACTCTTCTCCAGGCCAGCCAAAGACCCTGTTCATCCAAGCAATCTGTGAAGGCAGTGCATCCACACTGCACACAGCTTGCTCCATCCCAGAGCTGATGATTATCTCTAAGACCAAAGGAGGGCTTTTTCTAAATCTGAGGCACTCCATTTATAAAATGGTTGAAGCAGATAACTGGGGTTTGCTCTGTTTCTCATGCTTCTTCTCCAAGTCTGCAAGTGATTCCCGTTGGGATCGCAAAACCACACCAGAACTGTATTCCCCACTTTCCTCAGGGGAGCCGGAGGGTCCTGGGGAATGGAAAGAAAACAGCAGGATTGGAGAGGGAGTCAAAATTTAACAGAGGTCCCTTGAAGTGCAAGATTGCCCCAGTATGGCAGCAAGCCACTACTCATAACAGGACATGTCTGGCCAGGTGCCTGCACAGCCGCTACGCCTTCATGATGTCTCTCTGCCAGGTTTCTGCACAGTCTTTACACGGCACAAATAGGGGTGAGGATTTAAAGTATATATTTACTGTCAACTTGAAAAAGAAAGTTATACTGACCAAGTCTAAGAGCATGTATTTGATATATAACTATTAACGTGCCATTCTGGACTCCAGCAAATGCCACCTGAGATAAATATTCAGCATTTTTGTTCATGCATTGGAAGAAGAATTCAAACATTTTGTCCATGACATATGCAAAGTAACTAATAGTTCTGATCTAGTATTAACAGTAAATATAGAACCTTAAACTTCACTGCAGTATATTAATATATATGATTTTAAGTACTGGACTGGAAAGACAACTTTTTTCTTTAAAAAAAAAAAAGCTTTGTTTGGAATGCAATATTTACATTGTCCTTTGACCAACACTTACATTTTTACACAATATATTTTGGTACAGATACACCGTAGCAAAAGGCTGTGTGAGCCATCTTTACACACAGCTCACTCTTTCGCTTACAACATTACAGCTATTAATGGAGAGCTCTGAAGTCCCTGGTTGCATTTCAAGGCCCTCCTCAACTTCATCTAGTTCCATGCTATTGAATTCATTGCCATTTCGATAACTAGTTAAAGTCAGATCTTTCCCATATAAAGCTGTTGAAGCAACATTCAGACACTGATTCTGTCGCAGCGCTGATTTTTTACTGGTCTTGTATTGGCAACGGATGTAATTGGAAAAAGCTCTGCGGTATGTTTTATTGAAGAGTGTGTATACGAGGGGATTAATCCCGGAGCAAACATATCCCACCCAAACAAACACATCAAGGAGTTCACTCAAGAGGTCTTTATCGCAGGCTTCCTTGCAGAGGACAGACATGACATTAGTGATGAAAAATGGGCACCACATGATGAGGAACAAAAAGAATACAATGCCCAGGACCTTGGAGGCTCTTCGCTCATTGTTGATGGACTGCATAGTCCCCTTCCGAAAAAGCACTGCCTCCTTATTTACAGGAGAGTTCAAGTGAGATGCCCCCTCATGATTGTGAAGCATTGAAATGTTCTCTGTATTGTTTTCTTTCTTGAGGCAGTTTACGCTGCTCCTCCTCTGCTTGGGCATTTCTCCACACATGAACACCGTTGCCTGTCTCTGCAGCACCTGGACAGTCAGGCAATACGTGATCACCATGATGATGAGAGGGATGAAGAACGCCATGAAGGATCCAATGAGGACAAAGTTCTCGTCGTTGAGGACACAGGTCCCATTTACGAACACCCTGGAGTCATCCTGCAAACCAATGACTGGAATGGGCATAGATATCCCTAGAAGAACGAGACCAAAAAAGAGTCGGTTACCTGGACAGACGAGGCTCCAGAGAGGCAGTAGAGAAGATGCAGGTCCTGCATGCATTCAGCCCGCTGCCTAAAGCTGTTCGAAAAAGAAGTTACTACTCCCAGATGGAAGGTAAAACCTCGTGTAACAACACTCCTGGGAGAGCAGCTCCAGGGCATGAACACCCTCTGCCGGGAACAACTACAGCTTTGCTGTGCTCCACAGCTGACACAGCAAATGAAGCATAACTCCTTTATCAAGTTCTTTTTCTAGCATTAATCGTGATTTGTGGGTGTAGAAAAGGCAGTCATTACCCTGCTTTGTTCCAGCCGGCCACTCCATGCCTACCAGTTTGGGAGGTTTTTGAAATCACTGACATACGGTAGATAGTAGCAAGTTTAAAGAGAAAAATTATCAAAATGCAAAAGAAGTACAGCTATGAAGATTTTATAAGCAAGTTTCTTAAAGATGTTAAAATAATTCTGATAGAAAAATGGCCACTTTTGCCATGGCATCATGGACACATGGAAGAAAAAATCCTGGCTTTCTGGGTCCTTATCGATTATCTTGGTGCAAGCAGACAGTGGTCTCTGCAAACTCTGCCTCCTCAGGCATTTCAGCCACAAGCAGTGTGAAACTGAGAAGTACCACAGAGACAGCCTTGCTTGAATTCTTAGACAAGGCAATTACATAGTCAAATGAAAAGGCTGCAACACACATCTGCCTGATTCCTATCCCTCTATTTTCAATACTGGGCTAAAAACTGGAACAACAGACAATGTGAGAGTAGAAAAGGTGTAACTAAAATGGTAATCAGATTGACATGACAGTCTGAAATCAGAACTCCAGCTACAAACCCTCTGGCTGAAAGGAGGGAAATTTTAAATGATTCAATTATAATAATAACTAGATCACAGCTTCCAGCTACTCCTAAGCACTAAGCAGACTAATAAGCCTTGGGAATCAGTTTCTCTTTTATGCTGGTGGCACAGCACTTTTTACAGTCATGGACTTAATGGCAGACAAGTGAGATTAAGAACATTTTGGATCCTTTTTCCTCTTCAGCATCACCCCGCACAGCTTGTTTGTCCAGGTTTTCAGGACATCAGGCCTTTCTGAAGCAGAAGCAGGAGCAGGCATGGACAGTCTCTGCAGGTGGCTATGTGTCCATGGTGTTTGGCACATGGGCAGAGTAGACAGCATGTCAAGCCCAGAGCATGACTGTCCAGGACTGCACGTAGTAGCCTGCAACCACAGCTAGCCACTGGCTTGTCCCTCACAGAGTGAAGGAATGAAAGAATGAAAGCATTTTGAATAGCTCTAATTCAGATGCATTTACTTAATGTCCTCCAACACTGTTTTCCTCTAAGGAATATATATCTGTATACCTGCTCTATTCTACCTTGTGAAAGTCATCAGCAATTTACTGTGGGACAGAAAGAGAGAATACAGGACTCATGCCAGAGTACTGGATCTGTCTCAAATATTTTTCATGCATACTGAGATCCAAAATTTGTCCCTTGATCTGTGGAGCTCAGTCCCACACCAGGACAGACCCAAAACCTTTCAAAGAAATCTGTCTAGATACAGCCAAAACCAACAAAAGCAACAACATATTTTGGAATACCAGTGTGTATGTGATTACATGGAAAAGACATGGTGGGCCAGGTCTAGTTATACTATCATGGGTTCATCTAGCCCTGTCTCTTGTCTTTGGTATCAGAAGTTTAGAGCCATGGTACAAAATGCGGCAGCTGTCAGCATTATAGCTTAGAAAATTCACAGCAAGAAGTTGCATCCACACCTTGTTTTTAAAATAACTTTTGAGAGATGTATCTTCCGTGAATTCTTGATCTCATTTATAACTCTGCAATACTCAGCAGCATTCAGTTCCACAACCTATCTGTTTGTCATGTGAACAAAGTATTTCTTGTTCACTTTAAATTTGCTGCCTGATAATTTCTTTCGACTCCCCTCAGTTCTTCTACTGTGAGAAACCATGAATAATCACTCTCTGGTCACCTTTCCCACCTTCTCAGTGATTGTATAGACCTTTATCATTCCTACTGTCTGATATCTCTTTTGAAACTGAAGCATGTTATTCTATTTACTCTCTCCTTGTGCCAAACTCATTTTATGCCTTTGATTATCTTTCTCCATTTCTTTTCAACTTCCCCTCTGTCCTTTTAAAGAAAGAAAAAAACCTGCACATCCCAGCTGTTAGAGAACAGCAGAATGTCTTTTGTTCTCCCATTCCTACCTTCTGTCCACCTGGCTGGCTGTGAGCACTCACTCTGCAGACATGTCTGTGGGGCTGGCCATGCCCTTCCTTAGCTCCTTCACCTGAGAAATAACCAATGCTGAGGCCACTGTTGTGTATGGATTGCTTTTTTTGGGTTGCTGTGAACAGCACAGGTCCAAGAACTAATTCCATGGGACTCTGAATTTCTAAACAAAGAGAGTAACATGCTAAAGAGATTTAGGGTATTTTTCCTATTCCAGCTAAGTGTTTTCCAGGATTCTGGAGAATACATCTGCAATCTGTCATTACCATAAAATCCCCATTTGCCAGTAAGCTAGTGAAGGAATTTCTTCTGAAAAGTAATTAATGCCTTCTGTGATTATAGCATGTGCTTTCTTAGCCCAGGTGATACCAGGATTCAGTCTTCTTTCCTCCTACATGCTAATGTTTATCAGCTTACCCTTAGCAAGGCAGTTGTCCCCTTTCTGATATTTTAATCCCTGTTACCTTGCCTTTGTCAAATCCCTGTGACTTCATTAACCTTCATCCCATCAAGCCGTTGACTCTTTATCATTAAAGATGTCTTTCTAATGCCTTGGGTCCATCAAATTACAGACATTCGGGAAGTGGTGGGAGGTGGACAGAGCAGTCTTTACACAAAGAAGAAATCTGAATTAGATCAGTGGCATTACAATGAGATTACATTTGCATGGATAATTTTATGTTTTAGAGCCCTCTATAACACATACATTTTGAATTAAAACTCCAAAATTAATAAAAGTTCATTCATGAAGTAGTCATGATAGAATTTAGTATTACTGCTTTAGCCAAGGGAAATGAGATGAGGTTTCAGGGTATCTTCATGGTCACACACATAAAGTACGTTTAGGAAGAATAACCTAATTCTGGGATATGATGAATATACAAATCAAGAGCACTGATGGCAGCCTAAAACTGCACAAGCATGAGATACTTTAGCACTGATGACAGGGAATGAGGAATGGAATGGAAGGAATGGAAAAGTGTCTCTCCCCTCTCTCATAACAAAGTGGAATTTCAAACTGAGAAAGCACAGAAGAGAAAAAGAGCACCAGATCTTTGTTTGCTTTTTCCTCCAATCCAGGAAAATCCCATCATTAACAGCAGTAGGAAGAAAGATGCCCTCAGAGGAGCTGCCAACACACATTCATTCAGCTGCCAGCTAGCCTACAGTACTGCTGAATGGGCAGCATTACCCTCATCTCAAATGCTTTCTTCCACCTCACATTTCTCCTTTGTAA
The DNA here is from genome assembly GCA_013400535.1 of Scopus umbretta. Classification (NCBI taxonomy): domain Eukaryota; kingdom Metazoa; phylum Chordata; class Aves; order Pelecaniformes; family Scopidae; genus Scopus; species Scopus umbretta. The sequence continues at coordinate 10,104 of VZTL01003757.1, forward strand.
CTCATTCTTTAATATGCGTTTTATCACTGAATCACCCCAAACCCCAGCCCTAAAGGGAATTAAAGACTGTTACACAACTTGGGCAACAGGGTCTAACTCTACACCACCCCAGTAGTGAGAAGTGAAGTGTGGAAGGTCTCAGACACCCCAGAGGGGCTTCCTTCATGGGGGATAACTGCAAAACTGCTACTACCACAATCCCAAATGCACAAATACCTGCTTGCAGACACAGCTCACACCCTGCCCCTGATTTCAGTGGAGCTACCCTGATCAGTACCTGCTGTGCTTCCATGGGACATGAACATGGGTAAACATGAATGACTGCCTTACTTGAGTTCAGCTGTTTGAACAAGCACAGAGAATGCATTCAACTCTACTTGGCTCAAGCAACCCACAGTACTAACACTGCGGTTGTCACTGTTCATAACTTAAGAATTAAGGTCAGTTGATCAGAGAAAGCCAAACTCACTACACCAGTGCAAGGATGGTGAGTGCCAAACCAGGCAAGAGTCTACTGCTGTCCAACCTTACTGCTGTTCAGCTCTCTGACCCCCAGTGCAGAGGATTTCATGAGCTTTTGCCTTGCACCCAAGCTGACACACTCTTCGTCAACAAACATCAGGCTAATTTAGTGAGCTGAGGTCTCCAGCCTCGGAGGCATTTTCCAGTTGTGTCAAATAACCCTTTCTAATTAATGTGGCAGTGAATTCCCAAAGAAAGGGGGCATTATTCCAAAAACTTGCAAGGTAAAAGCTTTTCAAGCTTATTGCATATCACACTTTGCTCTTCAAAGCAAACCTGGTCCTCTTGCTTTATGTCTGAGCAGTGCCTAGGGCAACTGGTTTTGCCCCAGTAAGAAAAGATAACCAGCTACCACCAGCCATGAACCAGGTCCCTGCTGGACTCAGCACTGTGAGCTCTGTGCACCCTTCTGCCAGGCAACAGCTTGAACAGGACATCCCTTTTCACCACAGCAGTTCACAAGGGAAAAGATGAATGTGATTTTTTTCTCTTCTCCCCTCCTTTAGCCTCTGTCTGACAGAACGGTAGGAAGCAAGACAGAGGGAGATCCTCCGGATTAGAAATCCAATTACAGTTGTTGTCCTAACTGCTTCTTGTCATCTTAAAAGATGTTCTTAATCCAGCAGAACAGTTCACCAAATGGGGCTGAGATGATGCTGTGGACACAGAGTAACAGATGCTCTTCACAGATTCTGAATTAATAAAACAAAACCCAAATGACTACAAATACGGCTTTGTAAAACATTCACCAGCATGCTCCAGAGAAAAAGCTAGCAAAAAAATCCAAACTGACATTCACAGAATTTAGGCTTAAATGAAAAACAGTAATGTTTTTGTGTTTAATATCTTATTTTCTTCTGTGAAAACCCATGAGACTGATAAAGATTACTGGAAAGATGGAGTCTTTGATGGTTATTTCCACTAAGAAAGGAAGTAATTTCCATTCTTTCTCACAGTATTCTTATATAAGAAGACATTTCATTTTCTCCAGGGACAACCACCTCACTAAAGAAAACAGAGGCCTGCATATGGGTTCACTCTGTCTTTCCGTGTGTGGGATTTTCAGGGCTGAACACAAGAGGGGTCACATTTTGCTGCAGGTACATGGGCTTGGGAATGCCAGGGATCACCTATCCTGGTGTCAGCACTGGATTCAAAGTCTGCTGTGGTCCATAGCAAGGATTATGCTGATGAAGGTGGGCTCTGGACCTCACTACTGGCATTTACACAGAATTAAAAAAAAAAAAAAAAAGGCAGAGAGAAAGAGCTATGTGCAAAACAAGCCTATGGCTGCCACAAAAACAGTCTACACTGCAAAACCAAGAACACTGCTGCCCATGCTAAACACTGTGTGTTTAAATCCATATCTTTAACCTCATATTTATTGTTATACAAAATAAACATGGGTTACAACTTTAAGAGACATTCACCTGAATGTGGGAGCTGCTGTAACTATGCATTAGCATTAAAGTCTGTTAGAAATAGGAACTGACTCCCCTAACCCTCTCAGAAAAGAGAAAACTAAAACAAATCTGGTTTCTTAACAGAAGTGTCTCGCGAAGTGCCTGCACATTTCTCTAATAATAACTTAACAGACAGAGAGAAGTAAACCCCAACAGACAGTAGCGTCCTGACTTGCATTGTGAAAGAAAAGGCTCCAGTTTCAGGAAGCAAAGCTCTTCAGAGGCAAATTGAAGAACGTGGGCTTTTGAAGTGTTCAAACCCACAAAAATTCCATATATTCTCCATATGTCAGCTGACTAATTGAGTGCATTTCATGTGCTAATACAGCAACAATGCACCTTCAGGGCTGGATTAGGTCTAATTTTATCTAACTGTTCTAATAAAACAACAGTGCCGAC